>PVIA01007584.1:23974-81510 GCA_004024845.1 Tonatia bakeri | reverse complement strand
GGGGCAGTGGGGGTGACATCTACAGTTTTCTGATGATGGGCAATGAGAATGTTCTGGAACCAGACACAGCTGGTGGTTGCTCAAAGGAGTGAATTAATGCCAGTGAGTTGTCCACTTAAAAAAAATTACCATGGCAAATTTTCTGTGACGTGTATTGGAACACAATAAAAGAATCCAGTCTGTGAAGGACTTCACCGAAGGCTTAAGCATCCGCGTTTCCTAAATCACGCCGTGTAACTATCAGAGACCTCTGTGCTCCCAGTGGGAAAAGGAGGCATAGAGTCTGTGCCACATCCCTGCCCGTGTATGGGGCAGACAGGGGCCCATCAGCCTGGGCGTCCTGGCTGTGGGGACCCCACCCATGCCACGGCTTGGTCTGCCTGCACCAGACACCCAGAAGGACAGAGTGCACAGGCTTGGGCCCATGTCTACCCCGCATGTGGGCGGGAGCCTCCCAGCCAGCTCTCTTGAGCACCTGGCTTCTGAAATGTCTGCAGCGGGGTTTTCACTGGTGGACACCAGGCCACAGCCTCACCCCTGCTCCTGGGAGGCTGGCAGAGGGGCCAGGGGCATGGCTCAGACAGGGGACCCATTGCCTGTGGCCCCAGGGACCCGGGACTGGAGTCCCAATGGGCCCAGGGCACAAACTCACAGGCAGGAATGACTTTTGGGCACTTTTCTGGGACTTGAGCTGACATTGTGGGACTGGGGCACATCCCCTCCACTTGGGCAATGATGTGTGGTGACGTTGTCGTGCTGGACAAGGGGGTGTTAGCTGGCAGCTGGCGGGGGGGGGACCAGGGAGGCTGACCCACACCGTCCCGGGCCCAGGATGCCCCCCCATCAGAGAGTCCTGCAGCCTCAAAGTCAGGTGTGAGTCTGAGAGGCACCAACGGAGCAGGAGAGGATTTGAATTATCTGCCTGCTGTGTACAGCTCTATCTGCTCTGTGTATCGCCCATCATTTATGTGCCTACTGTATGAACCTACGGGCATCTATCCATGCCTATTATCATCCATCAGCTGTGTGTCCATCTGTTCTCCATTACCTGTTTGCTATTATCTATATCTTGTTTGTCATAGCGTCCAGTCCATCCTTTCAAAGTGTGCCGTTCACGAACTGGGCACCCAACATCTGTCTGCTTCCAGAACCTATTCTGCTCACCCCAAAAGGGACCAGTCCTCATGAACAGTCTCACCATCCCCTCCTTCAGCCCCTGACCGCCACTGACCCCCTCTCTGTCCCTGCGGATGGGCCTGCTCTGGATGGTTCCCCCACGTGGAGTCCACACCACAGGACCGTGGGTGTCTGGCGCCTCTCACAGAGCCTCTTGTGTTCCAGGTCCGTCTACCCTGCAGCCTGACTCAGAACCTCGTTCCTGTTCCTGGCTGCGTAATATTCCACAGTGCCATGTTGCCGTCTGTGTCTCTGGTAGCTGTGCAGGTTTGGAATCAGTGCCATCACATCTACAGGCTGCCGCTCCTCACCGGTCACGACACTGCTCCGTCACCTCTGTCCCTCCCTCCTCAATGCCCCAGTTCGCATTTATGGTTCTCAGTTGAACGATCATCACCCCCTTGCATGTTCCAGCAACACATCAGGCCTGCAGGCTTGGGAACAGGCGGGACAGAGAGGGCCAGGGGCCAGGGAGAGGGGGCGAGCCGAGGGCCATCTGGTGTTGAGGGTGCTCACAGTGACCCGCAGCGCTTGACATTTTAGCCTCTGGACGCCGGCACACAGCTCCTTCCCGCCGGCCCTTTCCCCGTCTCATTACGGGGATTTATGTCCCCGCTTTGTAGTCAGCGGACCCCCATCCTAATTGTCCCTTCCACGTGCTGTAAATCTGTCTGCCGTGCAGGGAAACACGCTGCCAGGAACCTGCAATTTCCTCTCCGGCTGGCCGGGCGAGTGTTGAAATAAAATGAAGCCTGTTTGCACCCCACCCCCATCCCCTTCCCCGATGCCAGCCTCCTTTCATTCGCTGCAGGAATTTTTAATATTCGGGCCATACCCTCCGCATGAGGTCATCCGGGGATCTAATTGGAACCGTGGTCCGGGGAGGGGGGGTTGGGAACCCGCGAGTCTGCCTGGCAGCTGGCTTTCTGCCACGCCGGCCTCGGACTCACCGGCCCTAATCCCGTCACGCCTCATCTGGTTTTATGCACTCCTCTGCAGCTAGTTCACAAATTTATTCCGAGATTTCCAGGGCCTTGGGTCGGCCACAAGTAGCCCCCGAGATGCCACAGCAAAGTGGTCCCAAATGGGCCCCTGTATGCTCCCTGGGTGTGTGTCCCTGTCACCCTCAGCCTGACCTCGGCCAGGACCAGCTACCACCACTGGAGTTCTGGGCTTGGGTGTTAGGCAGCTTCTGCTGGAATAGGTACAACATATCCAGTACCGGTTTGACCAAAGTTGTTACTCTGCATCCAGTGCCTGAGCTTTGATTTGAACCAAGCTGCCACTTGGACAGAAATGCTTCACAAACTGTTAGTCCTTTACAGGTGGCTACACTCAGTCCCGAGAGGTACTGGGCACCTCGTCGACTGTAGGAGGTGTCCTCACCCTGAAAACCCGTCTGTCGAGTTTGTCCAATCCGGGTGTGACAGAGCTCAGGGCTTTAGCTCCCAGCTCCTTCCAAACTGCTCGGATTGCTCCCACAGTCCCTGTCGGCTTTGCACACTGAAACCGAGACCTACGCCACCTGCCCGCTGACCCTTAGCCTGTGATGTCATTCGCAGGAAGGCCGGTGGCCTCCGTCAGGGGCATGCCGTGTTGAGGTTGGAGGCGATAACATGGCATCTCACGGCCTTACCTGCAAACTTGTCCACGGGGACAGCGGCGGAAGCCACACCTGTAGACAGGTGTGCCCACTGCCTTAAGGACATCCCAGGTGTGTCGCTGCTTTTCCTGGGACTTCCTGGCTGTAGGGCACCCTGTAAACTCTCATGTGGCTTCTGAGGCCGTTGGGTGTTCCACTAGACAGCCCCCCCCCCATCCAGCATGCAGGGGCAGGGAAAGTGTGCAGACTGTGTGACTCATCAGCCTCATTCATGGGGATGCCAGAGGCAAACTCGGCCGCACCGGATGGTACAGACAGAATCATGACAATGTGTATAAATATGTGCAAACCATCGGAATGACGTCAGAACGCCTCTGCGGAGGGTCAGCCCTACACACTCACCCTGAATTCACCTGAGGTGATCACACTCACTTGGCTCACCCTGATCACGGGCAGAAGCCCATCGGTGGGTCTCCTTCCCAGTAACAGGTGGACTTTCTACCTGGACCCTCCTGCATGGTATCATGTTTTGGGGTACTGGGGTTGCTCTGGAACACGGGGAGGGCCTCTGGTGTCCTGGCATGGAGTTCTCTGGACGAGCAAGACGTTCTGGGCTTTCTGGAAATGAATGTCAGCCACTCACAACCCACGTGGACCGAGAAAGGCTGAGTAAGTCAGGCCCGAGGGCGTACCCTAGACCACCTCAGGAGACCTGACTGTGCTACTTCTGCCACATTGGCTCATCCCTCCGGGGTGTGCAGGGGACACAGGTTCCCTTGGACTGTGACTTCGAGGGTGCTTTCCTGACTCGGATGCTGAGAGTCACAAAATGCCATCCCCCTGGGAGAAGTCTTTCCCAAAGACCATGGGTAAGGCTCTGGCACAGGAGTGGCTGCCTGGTTGCATGTTCAGCATGGACCTGGCTGGGCTGAGTTCTTTACCCAGGGTCCCTCACGGGGTCCTTGGACCTGTGACAAAGGACTACCAACCGGGGACTAAACACAGCAGCAGAAATTCACCCTCCCCCACCCACCGTGTCCTGGAGACCAGGCATCTGAGGTCCAGGTGTCCTGGGGCTGGGCTCCCTCCACAGGCTCCAGGGAGGGTCCCTCCTGCCTCTTCCAGCTCCAGGGACTCCAGGCGTCCCTGGGCTGGTGGCTGCGTCCCTCCCGTCTCTGCCTCCATCTCCACGTGGCTTCCCCTCCGGGTCTGCATCTCCTGTTCTGTCCCTTCTCAGGACACTGTCACTGGACGCAGGGCCACCCTGACCCAGGACGACCTCCTCTCAGACCCTTCCCTCATCCCACCTGCAAACACCCTATTTCCGTATAAGGTCTGTTCCCAGATTCCAGGAATTTGGACACAGACACGGGGTTGGGACCCCACCCAGGGAAGCTGGAAACATCACAAACCCCACAGCCTTAGCTCCCTCCCACCCCGACGGGGAAAATAAAAACTACCTATGTATCACCTATCTATCTATCTATCTATCTATCATCTATCTATCTATCTATCTATCTATGTATCAATATAACGATCTACCCCCATCCAGCCACCCATCCATCCATGCATGATGTATCATCTGTGTATCCACCATGCATATATATATCTATATATATGTATCTATATATATGCATGCATATATGTATCCACCATCATATATATATATGCATGTGTATCCTCTATTTTGTATCTTCTCTCTATAGCTATTATTTATCTACGATTCTCTCATTATGTCCTGCAATCATTCACAAATCTATCCTGGAGACCTATTTATTTCTATCATCCATCTAATATAATTTGTATCCATTGATCCATGTATCGGTCTATGATACATTTGTTTCTCTTTATGCACAGAGAGAGGGAGGCACACACACACAAACACACACAGAGAATTGTTTTTCCAGGGTCCTGCGGGATAAATCAAATCATGCAACCTCCCCTTTTCAGTTGGGTACTGATGACCTCCACACTCAACCCCACCCGACGCGCGGAAGCCGCTCACACACACACCGGCAACAAGTGAGTGTCTGCTTTCTGCAGCCCTCCGCACGTCAGCCTGCCCAGCTCACAGAGGGGGGTGGAAGGCGGGCGGGGGCGGGGGGGGGCCCTGCTGCCGAGCTGGAGAACCAGCTGTCCTGCACCTCACATCAAAGCCGCGAGAGCGGCAACCTCTGAGCGCGCTGGTGGGGGCAGGGGGCCCCTTCCCTGCCAAAGGTCAGCGGCGCTCACACCGAAAACGCACTCCTGTACTCTCCGTTGTTTGCACAAGAAATTGGGAACAGGTTCGGGCCGTGACAGAAGAATGTCGAAGTTTATTTGTGAACCGAGATTTATTTATTTATTTATTTCTTAAGCAATGAAAAGTAGCACCCTGGGCCGGGGGGCGTCTCCATTTCGGGGGCTCACGGTGGTGTCAGAGAATGGGGGGACGTTCTGTAACTTGATCCCTCCGGGGCCGGGAGCCGGGCCCCTGGCCCCTCTCCGCGCACATGTGAAGTCCCCGGAACGGTTCCTTCTAGTCCTTTACATGTATTTATTTATTCACTTACATGATTTCTTCACTTACATGTCAATAGGCCATGATTCTATCTCTGTTTCAGGTGAAATAAAAGCCATCCTCATCGGAAGGGAAGACCTCAAAACCGCCCATAGTTACAGCAAATATCGTGCTATGCAGAGACCACATGAGCAACCCCCCCCCCAAAAAAAAAACTCTACTGGGAGAGATAAATGAATGAAACAAAGCAGAAAGACACAAAAATAATTCTCCAAAATCAGTTACATTTTTATAGGCTCATCACGAATTATCCAGAAGTGCAATTAAGAAAACAATCCCACTTATAATTGCACCCAAAAAAAACCCCATAAAATGAAATACCTAGGAATACATTTAACCAAGGATGTAAAAGACCTGTTTTCTGGTGTAACTGTTAATTGTAGGCGCACATTAAACGTGTCTGACAACGCATGCGGCCGAAATACTATTGTCCATCCGCAGGCGGATGGAGACACAAAAATGAGATCCGGCTTCATGGTGGAATATTACTCAGCCATGAAAAAGAACCGCCTTCTGAGAGAGGCAGCAACAGGGGTGGGTCTCGAGGACATATTGCTCAGTCACATCAGTCAGTCACTACAAGGAAACTACTGTATGATTGCACCCATATGAGGTCCTCTGGTTCGGGGGTGAGGGGGCAGATTCACAGACACAGAGAGTGGACGGTGGGAGCGTGGGGCTGGGGGAGGGGCTGGGGCGGGGATTTCATGTGGGTGGAGCTTCCCTGGGGCGCAATGAGAAAGTCCTGGAGGGGACAGTGGAGACGGTCACACAGCCACGCGCGTGTGTCCAATGACACTGAGCTGTGCCCTGAAAATGGCGAGAAAACGGTCAATTTTATTCTCTAATTTTGTATTTCCTAGCCCGGGGTACAACGAAGAAAGATTTCCATTCTTCCTATGGAAAACAATACAGTAACTAAATTATTAGATTTCCATGGTTGGCAAACCTACTTTCGCCCCCTGCCACCATATGATTTTATACTGAATTGCACCCTAATAAAAACATAAATAAAATAAAACACAGATTTCTAAAAAACTGAGTGCTTGTGTCCCAGTGAGAAACAATCTCTGTCGGCCAGCAGGTGGCTGGCGTCTTAGTTCCCCTAACCCCGTGCCTCCTGCAGACGGGCACTCGGACATGCGCGCCTCTCTCGGGGTGGAAATCCGTCTTGCCGGACCTTAACGTGCACCTGTGCGTTTGGGGTCCTCCTCACTGCTGGGTTCCCTGGTTCCCGCCGCCCACGCAGCTCAGGGGGTGGCTCCCTTGCGTTGTCACCAGGGCCGTTCCCAGGCAGAGTCTGGCGTCACCTCCCCGCGGCACGTCTCATTCCAAGTCACAGGAGAGGCCTGGAAGAGAAGGAATCCATAGAGGGTGGCCTCCTGCTGACACCCGGATCCTGGGGGCTCTGCCCCTCCTGGTTCTGAAGAAACACCCACCAGACACCCACCTGCAAGTGGGGCGAAGAACCCAGCCTTTTGCTGTCGGGAGCCCCGGGGACCTGGGGGCTGTTTGTCACTCAGCGTCATCAATGCCGACAAACAACTGACTACAAGGAGGTTCTGGCTCCAGAACCAACTGCCCAGCCCCCCAACCCTCACTCAGCAAAGGTTCGGTGCGCTGATTGTCTGAATCGTTGGCACACGAGTGTGGGGCATGGGGGTCATGACCATCGGTTTCCCGGGGCACAGACGTTTGTCCCCTGTCCCGGCACACACACTTGGGCCCCGTCCCCACTCAAGAGGTGACGGGTGGCTGGAATTGCAGGCAGGCACTCAGATCAGATCACTTGGGACCTTGTTTTGTCTCCTGGCCTCCTCCCATCGCCATCCCTCTCCCCCTCCCCCCTCCCCATTTCCCTCTCTCCCCCTCCTCTTTCCCTCAGTCGCCTTTTCGGAGTGAGCGAGCCTCCTCTGTGCGCGCGCGCGCCCGCGTGCGCCCCCGGAGCAGCTGCCTGAGCTGCTATGGGCACCCGCCCGCCTGCCCTTCCTCAGGTCGCTGTAATCAGCCGGGAAAACCGTCCCACATGTGGGAGCAGCGGGCCGGCCCCGGGTTACGGCCGGGACACGGGCCACACGGAGGTTACCGTCTGGATGCAATTACGGCGCCGCGGGCATCGCCGCAGCGCTTGGGGAGCTGCGCGCCGGACGCGTAATTGCGCTCGGAAATTGCTCGCCCTGAAATTGGTGGGGGTGCGGGATGCACTTCGCCCACATGTTTCCCCGAGACGAGGAGGAGGGCGTTGGCTTGGGGAGGGTGGCCCGTTCCTGAAGCGTTAGGACGAGCACCAACTGCAAGCGGGCCTCTGCTACTTGCTCTCCACCCGCGTCTCCTCCTGCTGATGCCGCCGGTCCCTGGCGCGCTTACACCGAAAGCTGTCCCTCATCCCTGCGTCTCTGCTGGACACAGCCGGGGCGGAGCTTGCCCTGAAGCCTCAGAAGGCGGGTCCACCCGTGGCCTGAGCTCACTGGGGTGCGTGTGTGGGGGGGGAGGTAAATTTGCAGCAAGGTCTGCTGAGCAAAGCAACGTGCCAATCAGTGCTGGGGAGGGGGCCCATCGCTCCAGCGGTAACAAGAAACACACCCTAACTTTCGCGTGAACTTTTAGAGTTTCGACGGCTACAAGTGCTGCAATTTTTTTTCAAAAAGGTAAGGATGTACCATCAGTTTATTCTATGAAAAGGTCCAATTCTCCCCCCGCAGCCCCCCCTCCCACAACTTAGGAAATCCACACAAGAAAAATAAGGAAAAAATTTAAAAATACAAAGAGTCATCATTTTTGTGGCATTGTGAGAAGGGGTGAGTCATTGGTTCGGTTTGACGATATTACAAAGGAAGATTTGCAGAAAAAGCACAATTCTGTGAAAAGCAGAAGCTTTAAAAAAAAACTCTGGGGTTATGATAACACATCTTGGAAGAATCGCACAGAAGACCCCAGGTTGGGGACCCCACATCCAGGCGGCAAGCCTAGAACTGTCTCCACAGTCGTCTGAGAATGGAGTTCAGGGTTTGCAAGCTGTGACTTGACATACTTTCGCCAAAAGCAGTAAAGGAAGCCAGAGCAAAAAGACCACGTAGCATCCGGGCCGTGAATGTGAACCATGCAGGACAGCGGGTCCGGGACCACCGGGGGGGAGGGGGTGTGTGGCGAAACAGCTCATGGGGATGGGTCTCCTTTTAGGGGGTGACCAGGCCAGAGTCACATCCCACCCAATATGCAGTTTGGTTAAAACGGCAAGTTTTCTGTTACTGTGTGTGTTTCATGGCAATGGGTCCTTAACTCAGAGCTCATTTCCACAGAGGAAGGAGGAGGGGGGTCTCTTTTCATCATGCCTGCCCCCGCCCCGTCCAAGGCAGGACATCCATGCAAGCTGACGGAGTGATTTTCGAGAGGACTTCTGGGGGAGGGGCAAGGCAGCCGAGTCCAACGTGGGGAAAGAAAAAAAATCCTCCATTATCAATATCAGTATCAATAGTTATCAATATCACTATGAGCATCCGTTATCAGAACCAATATCCACATCTGTCTCGATGTCTATTTCGGGTTCACGTCAGTGTCGATATCAATATCAGCATCGAATTCGGTATGGCCGTCACTCATCAATATCAGTATTAGTATGAGCATGACGATCAATATGAATATCGGTGTCCATGTGAGCGTCAGTGGCAACATCAGTGTTAGTGTCAATACCACTATCAGGATTGGCACCGCTGATCAACATCCATGTTAGCATCAGTATCAATACCACCAGTGTATCAGCATGAGTGTCAATACCGCTATCAGGATTAGCACTGTTGATCAACATCCATATTAGCATCAGTATCAATACCAGCAGCATATCAGCACGAGTGTCAATACCGCTATCAGGATTGGCATCGCTGATCAATATCCAGATTAGCATCAGTATCGATACCACCAGCATATCCGCACCATATCAGACCTTTGGCGGAGTCCCCATCTGCACCCACGACGTACACCAGCCAGGAGACCCGGGCCCGGATGGTGGGGCAGATCCATCACTTTTTCCAATTATCCCCCAAGCTAAAAGTCAAGGCCACCTCTGGACGGAGTGGCAGCCATTCTCAACACCAGCCTGTCAGCCCATAACTGCCCCCCTACCCGCCCCCGAAAACCATTGACTTTTCCACATTTACGTCGTTATTGAACAAGACAGAGTCTGGGAGAGACGGAGGGGAAACCAGCCACACACCGCAGATGGCAACCATTAACTGATCTCGGAACCTAAGTGTTTTCGAGTCTCCCGTCCCTCCCACCAGGGACCCCTTCGACTGGGAATCGTCCTTGGCTGACTTCCGTCTGTGGAAGGCGGGGTGCGTGTCAGGAACCCCCAAGAGAAAGAGAGCATCAGGGGCACCCGGCTTTATCGCGCATTTCTGGAGGGGACCGGCTGCCGTCCAACCTGAGCCCGCAGGGCGGTTCCCCCCTCCCCAGACTCCCACCCAGAAATCGAGAAACTGGCCCACCAATGATGTCTCCTTCTGTCCTGCTCCCACAAAAGGCTCCCCTCAGAGACTCAAACCCCCCGCCACTACGGGTTTCCCATATTGTTTTATTTAAACAGCAGGGCAAAAGGAAAATGCTGACCCTCCCGCAGGCCCCACGGAGGAGCTTTTCGCCCCTCGGAGCTCTGCCACCCTGCCGCTGGGTCGGGCTGGTTGGGCACAGCGCCCTCGACAAGCTCCCACTTTATTTTAAAAAAATCATCAGGGCTCCTTCAGGATTGAGAAAGGGGTGAGGGGACCATTAGAGGCTCTCTAAGCAGACTCACTACATCCCAAAACGTGACCCTGCGAAGCCCTCTTATCCTCACTCGCAGAAACAGATGCTCGTAGGAATCTGTGCTCACGGGATCGGCGGAAGGCATCCGAAGTCTCCAGTCCAGGGCAGACTTCGGGGGGTCGTTTTAGACGTTGTGCTCATTCAGAGGCAAACAGCAGGGCCCAGGGCCCTGTGCTCTACGCTCTTCCCTTACAGAGCGAGCTCAAATACACCCCCTCGCCGAGTTTCTAGGGTGGGTTGCTATTCACTGAGGTTCAGGGAAGAAAATTGTAACTGACACATCCCCCGTCCTCTGAACAGCACAGGGGATTTCATTAGAACCGAACTGCTTTTCCAAGGAGTCTCCAAAATCTGGGCAGGAAGGAGAGTTTCCCTTTCTGCCTGCCGCTCGCTACATGTGATGACATTACGGAGCTGTCATTCAGGAAGGGGGACGTGGGTGTGCCGTGAGGAATTGGGATGTGAGTCAGTGACTTTGAAATTTACAGAAAGACTGAAAAGTTTGTTTAAAAGGTATTTCTCCCTAAATCTGTTTGCCGGAAAGACCTAATGTGTGAGCACCGTCTTTGCGAGCTGGAGGTCTGGCAACAAATAAGGATAAATGAGAATGATGTCCCCAAATATTCCACATCCTTATCCTGCGTAGAGACAGAGTAAGGTCCCCAAAGAGCCCACGTCCTCACCCCCCACAACCTGTGTGTGTGTGACCTTAGGAGGCGAAGGCCCTCTGAAGATGTGATTCTGTGAACGGCCTTGCCGGGGGAAGATGGCTGCCTCCGGATACAGACATGAGGGCTGGAGCCCATGCAGCCATTTTGGGCCCTGAGGAAGAAGGCCCGAACTCAATGGCCTCACCAGTGTTCTTGTCACAGGGAGGCAGGAGGTTCAAAGTCAGAAATCAAGCCTTCTGCCCAAGCATCTCAGGCAGAAGGCTTTGAGTCAACTGACACCATCAAGGACATTTGGGAGAAGGTCCCCATGAAACAGGACCATGGCATCCACGTTGTGCCATGGCGGACGTGGACAGGTGTGCGTGAGTTGCACATGGAGGGGCGGGCAAGGAGCTGCGGGTGAGAACTCGGAGAGTGAAGGGGCTGTGTCAGTCCCCACAAGAGAAGAGGGCTCGTTCCTCAGCCCAGGGCAGCTCAGCACCTAGAAGAGCCCTGTGGCAAAGAAGAAAGGAACCAGTAGAAGCTGAACTTGATTTTATCACCTCTTACTATTATTATTTTTTTTTTGCAAGAACCCCATTTGCAAGAGCAAGGTACAAGGAAAGTTGACTTAATGTGTTCCCCCCCCATCTCTGAATTAAAACTTTGCCCACCCAATGTTTTGGGCAACAGCTGGGCCGCCCCAGGTCCCCTCTCTGTCATTGGGGTGGGGGGACATGTCCGCTTGTTTCTGTGGTGACCCGTGAGTCCCTTTTGCCTTCCCCCTTTCCACACCACAGTCCAGGTCCCACCCCCCCGGGACACATCAACCAGGGGTCCCCTCCAGTGTCACCCCTTCTCATCCGCTCCGCACATGGGCCCCAAGGCCAGGGCTGTAAAATGCTGACGGGACCAGCGAGCTGATGTTTCCTGATAGGTGTTGTCCACAGCGGACACTTCTGGCCCTTGGCACAGAGCGTGGGTCCATCTATAAACTCCCACAGAGAGGAGTCTGGTCTCCTTACCTGCCCCTCACGCTGTCACCTCCCACCTCCTGACCCGAGACTCCACTGACCACTCGCTCAGTGCTCTGGCTCAGCCCACCAAGCCCAGAGCGATCTTAAAATCTGGGGCAACTTTTGGGGTTTACCAGAAAACATCCTACTCCGGGACACCTGCCGTGGGCACGTTTTCAAATGCAGAGACTGTCCCAGGGAGAGACACCTGATACAAGGCAGGGTTGCCAGCCTTTCCCTGGACCTTAGTCAGCAAACACTGAGAGAGGAAGAGAGAAACTCAGGCCCTTCACACACGCCCTGTGAGTCCAGAGCTACCACGGGTAGTTTTGACCCCCCTACCTCCTGCAGGAAGACTGCCTGCCGTAAGAAAGTTCAATCTGGAGGGCAGAGACAGGCTGAGAGGTGAGAGCGTGACAGGGAGTCTCAGGGAGTCCCCAAGAAGCTGCCCATTTCCACTTGGTTGAACAACCTCTCCTGAACTCCCTTGCAGCTACATGTTGCCACATGATAAAAGGCCCAAGGAAAGAAGAGGAAAATACCTTAGGCTCATAAAACTCTCTTTTACATCTTCATAAGTAAGGTTGACCTGTTCTTCCCTTATCTTTTCCTGCTGGATGGGATGCAGATGTGAGGGCTGGAGCCCATGCAGCTATTTTGGGCCGTGAGGAAGCAATCACATGCTGAGCACAGTGAAGCAACAGCAAGGGGGCAGGGGGGACACTGGACACCCTAGCTCTCCAGGACAGCCCTGGAGTCCTCATCCTGGCCTCCTATCACGATAAAGAGAAATAACTTCCCTCTCATTTGAATTCCTGTTTGTTTTCCTATATGTTGTCAAATATGCATTCACCTGTCAATCTCTATTTATCTACTTGTATCCATATATCTATATCTATATTGATCTATCCATCTGATTATCTATCTATCATTGTGTCTACCTCAGTCCCAAGCCCCCAGCAGCTAGCAGTTTGCCTGGTTCACAGACACCATTAAACCAAATTGCCACCTCCCCACCAAGGTTACTGTAAGGTTTTGCAAACAGGGCTCGGAATAAACGTGCTTACCCTCGGCATTTGTAAAGTAAACACTCTTACGCCTTGAAAAGGGAGTCAGTGAGGCTTTCAAGAGACCCCCGGGCTGTGTTTTTCTTCCATCAGTAGCAGCGGCAGCTCAGGCCAAGTACCGTTTCCTGGCGCAAAGCCCTTGGGCCTCCCCTCCCTGGTATAATCTGCCTATGACATCACTTTCACACCCGACGCCACAGTCCAAGTTCTCCATGTCTTTCCTTCACGTGAGCCAGGATGGGAAAAACACATAAACATGGTAACCACGGCAAGCTTCTTTAACCCCAAGGAACCCTTGGTCCATGACACCCCACGTGGCTATGGCCAGTTCCTCCCATTTCTGAGGTGGGCAGGTCCCGGTCCACACAAAAGACGTTTTGCATCCCTAGTTTCAAATGCCAATTCTGTTTTTTTTTTTTAGTATGGCATCGTAGGTCCTCAGTGGTGGGACCCAACTTGATTTTCCAATGTGATCTGTTTCCAGAGCGCCGCAGAAACTTCTGCTCAGGCGATGCCCTCAGAAGGTTTGACGCCTGTCTGCTTGCTGGTTCCTGGAGCAATTCAGACATGTTTAGGGAGCTGCTCTGCAGAACCAGGTGCTGTCCTAGGCTTTTGATCGCAACATCACAGGGAAGGGTTATTGGGAAATAAGCAGCTGTCTTGGGGACTCTCCAGTTTGTACCCCTAAGTCCTTGGCCCCATCCAAGCCTGTGTGTTTGCCCCATGCCTGACCCGATGTTTCTTACCCCAAGAAACACTGCATGGACGTCTCGCTGAGGGTTCCTCGGGGTAAGACTACTGACACTGGGGATGTGTGTTCGTCAGCTCATGCTGTTGGAATAAAATGCCTCAGAGAGGGGTTTAAACAACAGACACTGCCAGTCACTGCCCAGAGGCCAGGAGTTCAAGGTCAAGGCTCCCTCGTGGTTGCTTCTGGTCCACGGTTCTCGTGTTTTTCCCATGCAGAGAAAGACTGAGCTCCAGTACCTGTCCCTTCTTATAGGGACAGGAATCGCATCCTGGGAGTCCATCCTTAGAGCTCCTTCTAGCCCTGGTCCCCTCCCAAATGTGCTGAATCCCAGTCGGGGGTCAGGGCTTTGCTGTGTGAATACATGGGGCGTGGATATTCACTGCATTGTGAATAGTGCTGATGGTGGGGTGCTCTGGGACTGCAGGGGGTTGAGCAGCACCCCCACTTCCAACAGCCCTCCTTCCGGCTGCTGCCACAACCAGAAACGACCCCAGACGGGTCCCCGTGTGCCCTGTGCGAGCAGAAACACCAAGGTCTGCTGCAAGGCTGACCAGACTCCACTTGTGGGCTCCTTTCGGCCGGATGTGAGGTCTGCAAACAGAACTGGGATGGACTGACCATGACCGTGACTTGTCCCCGACCCTGGTTTGTCTTCCAGAGATGTTTCCTGGCTTGCAAACTTAAGAAGCCAAACAGAGAAAGAGAGACTCCAGGCCCGGCTCAGGGACATCATGACGAAACCCTCTCAGGATGTGAGACTCTGCAATGCACGCAGGCAAGAACACATAGCAGTGGTCACCGCTGCGGCCCCCGACGAAGCCTCTCCGGAGAACCAGAATTTCACGGCACACACTCTCCCCGTACCCCCTTCGAGGCCAGGGCCCCTCCTGGTGACACGTCGCCTGCGGTCCCGGGCGAGTACAACTCCCCAGAGGAAAAGTTACAAGTCACCACATGATTTCCTGTCTCCAAAGAACACAGGTCCCTGAGCAGAAGTGAGGTCATATTCCGCTCAAAGATGGCCAAGAATCTGAATGGATAGCCGGTACTTTGAGAGGTCGAGAGCGGTACTGAGTCCTTACAAGACACAACCGACCTGTCTGTTGTCTTTCTCTAATCAATTATCGTCCTGTGGCAACGATTTGCAATTGTGTCCTGAAACACCGAAGCCCAGTGTCTGTGGCCAGCATGAACGCCAACTAACCAAGGACAAAATCTGGCCACTGGATTTCTTTCCCACACGGGGCTCCCCGCTGTGCCCAAAGCGGACCTCAAGGAGTGTTCCTTTTTAAAACCATCCCTGTCCCTAAAGTCGAGACCTCGCCTTCGGAATGCGTGTTTGCTCAGGAAGGACTGGCTGGGCGTTTTCCTTTCGCCGTACGGAAAAACACGAGAAGTTTTCTCAGCGAATCTGTCCATAGATTTGCAGAAAGAAACCGTTTGTAGTGAGAACATAGAAAAGGCTTCGAGAAGGGGTCTGCCAATGGTTTATTCTTACTGCCGTGTATTTCACAGGAACTCGAAAAATGTGTACTAACTGTTTGTCCGAATGGCTGCATCTCTCTGAAACAGATTTTTTTCCTTTAAACATTTGTTTTCAGGCTGTTTCCTGCATGTGAAGTTTCTTCTGCCCTGGTTCCTCTGAGCCGTGGGGCGGCGTCACCTGCCAGAATCTTGACGCCAAAAAACCAACGCACTTCTTTGTAACTCACGCCAGGCGAACAACGTCAAGGTTAAGGTGACTCCCTTAAACTGGGCCTGAATTTGGGGAACCTTCTTTCGCCCTCGCAAAGGGGCTCTCTCAGCGACGGCCCGGCAAGGACGTGCGACAGGGCGGCCGACTCCGACCGCACGCACGACCCCCACCCAGGGAGACGGCGTGTGCGTGGGTGTGTCTGTTGAGACCCCGTATCTGGGGAGCCCGGCGTGCACTGCATTATGTGGAGATGAAAGGGCATTGTTGCTCCTTAGTGCCGTGCGCACGCGGCGGGGCCCGCTTTGAAGTGCTTCTGGTGCTCCGCGTTGGGAGTTCCGCCCTCGGCTGCGGCCGACACAGTTTCGAATCGGGGAACCTGCGTCCTTCCCCCCGCTGCGGCGGGGGGTGCATGGGGACACCCCTACCCATTCCGCCCCCTGGAAAGCCCTTCTTTGGGGTCACTAAGAGGCTTGTCAACCCAGGTTTACCGTTGTGGCCCTGGGTGCTGCCCTCCGACTGGGCACGGTTCGTGACTGCGTGTGGAACATACGTGTGTGCGTTCGTACGATCCAGCTACAGAGAGAGAGAGAGAATGCATGGACCTTTCCCCCATGACGGGCAAGGTGGCCGGGCTCTTTGGAATGCACTGGACGCAGAGGCATGCACTGCCCACCGGTCCCAGGACCGGGTCCTGGGAGTGCTGGGAAGCCACCTACTGCACGACCTGAATCCTCCAGGTCCTAGAAAACTCCACCCTCTGGTGGGAAGCCAGGGGCGGTGACTCAGTGCCACTTGCTCATTCCCCGAACACCCACCCCCCGAAAGAAACCACTAGCATCGGCCGGTCTCAGGAGCCGGGGAGTCTTCTCCACGGGCACCTGTGACTGGCAGGGACTTCCGGCGACAGGGCCGTGTCCTCGGCCAGTCCCCCGGACCTAAACCCAAGGTGAAGGTGTCGGCAGGCTGGGTCCACCCAAGGGCTGGGAGGGAGGAAGCTTGGTGTGCCTCTCTCCCGGGCGAGGAGAGGCCCACCTCACCTGCAAGCCCGCCCACACTCGAATCCGTGTCCACATTTCCCCAGTCGCCGGGCCAGGACGCACCTCAGCCACCTCGCCCTAAACACACCTCATGGCTTCCGCAGACACCTGGCTTCCAAGCACTTCCCTTCTCCTCTCTTCTTCTGATTCCCCAAGAAAGTCGCACTCTGCATCACGGGACAGGCGGAAGGACTTTGACACGCCCGGGACACCACACAACACATATCGAACACGGACGGAGCAAAGGTGAGAAAAACACAATGAACGAATCCACACTGAAGAACAGGAGCGGAAAGCCCCCTGGGCACCATCCCTGCCGTTTCTGTGGTGACCTCACTGACCCCTTCCCCCTTCTCCTTGTCCCTTCGGACTGGCAGAAATGACAGCATGCTCCCAGAAGCATTCGACCCCAAGAGGGACTTTCCTCTCGTCCTTGGGAACTCCTGGAAGGAATGCAGTGGTTCCCCGAAAAAACTCTTTGGGGAGAAAGGGTTCGCATCAACCACCTGCCGGTGGCTCAGATGCTGACCGTTACCTGTGCTTTGTTGGACCCACCTGGAGGACTGGATAAAAAATCTCAGCCCGGCCCTGGCTGGGTGGCTCGGTGGGTTGGAACATCATCCTGCACACCAAAGGGTTGTGGGTTCGATTCCCCATCAGGCTGCGTATGGGAGGCAACCCATGGATGTCTCTCTCTCTGTCTCTCTCCCCTCCCTCAGATCAATAACGAAAGCACGACTCTGCACGCAGATTATTGTTTAAATCATGAGTCTCGGCCTCGCTCCCCCACGGAGAGAAAATGGGGGTGTTCGCGGCTGCCACGTGTGTGCAGTTTTCAGCGCCACGAAACTGGTTCTCACTGGAAAGCTGGGTGGCATCTCGCCTGCAAACCTTTCAGCCCAAACACTGGATTCCACGGACGGCAAAAATTACAGATGCTTTTCTTAGTGTCATTTGGGTTCTTGCCAAAACGCTCCCCAGGTCCCGTCCTCGGCAGGGAAATCTGAGAGTCCCTTCCCTTTGCATGTGTCTGCATCTTTGATTTCTTTGGCGGGGATTTCTGAGAATAAACCCGGCATGCAATAATACATCAGAGGGAGATGACATGGGGGCTCGGGGAGGGCATGGGGGCTGTGGGATGCTTCTGCCACCCCCTGAGTTTATGGGGGGCCTGTGAGCTCGGCGACGATCAGAAAGGGCCGGGAAGCATTTACAGACCACAGACCCGTCTGCTGCCACCCGCATTGTCAGTGTTCAAAGGCAGCCCGGAGTGGGCCACTCTGATGTCTTTGCTGCTATTGCCAGGGTGGTGGTGGGGACCGAGGTCAGGCTCGGAGCATGTGGGGGGTCATGCCCCCAAGGGCTCGCCGTCAGATAAGAAGCTGGGAACAGCAACCTCCCCCCAAATACTCACATCCACCCACAACCTCAGAACGGGAGCTTCTGTGCACAAAGGGTCTTGGCGGATGTGACAAAAGGAAGGGTCTCAGAGGAGGCGGCAGGACCGTGAGACCCAGGGGGCCTCAGACCTCGGACTGTCCCACCGGTTCAGGCCCCCAGCCCCAGCCTTCCAGTTCCTCCTGCACCTGCTTCACCTCCTCCTCCGACCGAGGCGTGGAGACACCCACCCAGGGGGTGACCAAACATCAACGCGGGAAAGAAGAGAAGGCGGAAGTTCACGGGAGCCTGTGCCTCCCCAGGATGCTTCGTGGCCCTCTACCTGAGATCGCGGGTGTCCACGCACTGGCTTTCTTCACGGCGTCTTTCTTGACCTACGTTCACCCTCGTCAGCCACGTGGGGAAGCCCAGCGTCCATCTGAGCTACACTCACCGGCAGGGGCACAGCAGTGGGACAGGTGTGCACAGGGGACACTGCTGACCACGTCCTAGAGAATGGGGTGCTCCTGGTAACGATCACCCGCCCATTCGGAAGCCCCATGTGAGCCCTCTGAGTAGCCATGCCATGAGGTGTATGGTCACAGGTGAGGTGGGCTCTGTTCTCAGCTGCACCTGTCAGCACTCAGGGATTCCGGCGCCCTGGGGTGTGAAGCACCATCTAGCCAGTTCCCCGAAGAGGAAACCGAGGCACGGGGAGGCCAGGAGGGTGGCCCAGAGCCCCTGGCCTCCCTTTGCGGGGCTGTCCGGTGCACCGGCTCCGTGGAGAGTCCCATAGAGCACTCAGGGGACGGACAGGCCTCCCGGGAGGGTCCCGTCTCCCACGGGACCCTGCCTCCTCACTCTGCCTGGAAGTCAGATGGGCGGGAAGAAGCACATTTATGCTCCGTGTGTGGCACCCTCAACTCTGGACCGGGGAGGGAAACAAGACTTCCTGCGCCCCCTCCCTGGGGACACTGTGACCCATGGGTCACCGGGACGCCCCGAGGCCCCGCCAACCTTCCACACTCTCTCTGAGAATCTCTCCCTCTCCGGGAGGGAGCATCTGGCTCCTTTCCTGCTCCTTCAGTGGGGTCTGCGTCACCTGCTTGAGGCAGGGACACTGTCCCCCGGCCCAGAACCCACCTAACTCGGTGCCAGGAATGAGGCGTGCCGAAATGCATACTCTTCTCCAGAAACCGAGACCCCGTGGGCGAGCTTCGGGACGGCCCACATGCGGCCACCTCGCCACCGTTATCAGGAGAACATGCAGAGGTGAGTGGGGGGTGACGGAGGACTGAGGGGGCACCCCGCGGTCCCTTCGGGTGGGGCCCCCCCTCTGTTCCGAGCGGCCCACCATTCTGTGTTGCTTGCATGGGCACCCCTCCCACAGCCCGGCGCAGGGCAGGGGGGCAGCATCCTCGTACCAGCCCGGCCTCCAGAGTTTAGGTCTGTCTGCCCCCTCCGTCCCAAACGAAGCCTCCTCCCCGTGTTAACCACCCGACTTCAAGACGTCTCGGGGTGATTTCTGAACACGGGAAGTTAATCCCAAAGATCATCTTTGTTTTCTGATTTTTCCCCCGCGTTGATCTAAACTCCCCTGACAGCCCCCCGTGCAATCTGCCGCACGCGCTGACAGGCCAGACGTGGGCGTCTGCGCCCGGGTTTTCCATTATGCATAATCCAATGTTTTTTCCCGGGTTTTAATTGAATCACGGGTCCCAAACTTGTTATTTTTAATTTACAACATTTGATTCCTGACACCGGCCCCTCGCTGCCATAAATTATTCAGGCGGGGAGGCCTCGTGGTATGGGTGATTAGAAAAAACTAATTAGGCATGATTTCTTTTTTTTTTCTTTTTTTTTTTAAGCTAAAACAGAGACCTCTTAACTGTGGGCACGTTGCCACGCAGAGAACGCTCGCCCCGCTGGAAACGCCGCAGTTTCTTTCCCAGAGATGACGCCCCGCTTCGTACAATGGGATTGCTTCTGACAGCAGTGAAAGGAAATGGAGGGCCCCCCCCCGCTACACCCCTGCCCGAATACACACCAGCAATTGCATTACGTGGCCCACGCGTGTGGGTTTCTCCCACAGGTCATTGCCTGCCGTTTGCTTAAGTGGGCAGGAAAACGGAAACGTTGAACTCAGAGACTAATCCGCCGTTTGCTTTGGCACCGGCAGTGAGGTCCACGGGGAGTGCAACCCCCCACAGAGACGGCGACCCCAAAGGCATGGCTGCTCTCAGCTCCGGCTGACGGCCTCAAGGAGGGATTTCCAGGAAAGTGTGACTTAGGAACTTCTGGTCCCGCCGGCAGGGAAGGGGCCACGCTCGGGACCGTCCCGCAGACGGGGCTCGAGGGGGACCTCAGCCCACGCAGAGCTCACGGCCCTGGCTTTTCTGTGGCGTCATCCCAGCTTACGGCATTGTGACCTTTCAACCCCCACAGCGTCCGGCCTGTTCCTCACAGTCCGGTGACATCGCCGCAGGGGGAGCAGAGGAGCTGGGGGCCCCGGGCCCGGGCGTGTCCCTGAGGTTCTCCAATAACCCGCCCTCACATTCCTGCTGGGAACCGGCCGCGAGCGGTCGGCAGACAGAGGGAGGCTCTCCCAGCTGCCTCGGGGTCTGGAAGGACCAGACAGCCTCAGGTGCACACCCAGAGGCCTCGGCACCCACTGGGGGAAGACTGAGGCAGGATTCAAACAGACCCGCTTCACACATACACCAGGCATTTAAAACCACCCCAAGAGTGCCCCCTCCCCTCACGTGCCAAGGGCACTGCCTCACACACAGGTCCCTGGGGACTTAGTGACCAGCTCATAAAAGCTTCACCTCGGCCCGAACAGCACGGGATCGCACACACATCGGAGCCCACTGGGTGTGTTTTGTGAGCCACATGTCCGCCGGGAATAACAAACTCAGGACACGGGGGTGGCGGGGACAGAGGCAACTTTGCTGTCGTCCTGCTCACCTTACAGGCCATATCCGCTGCTCCACGCAGGCGGCCGGACGCCAGGCAGGGCCGTGTGTCTGTCCGAAGGCAGGCCCTGCGTGTCTCTCCTCAGGCCCAGGCTGGGTGGGAGGGGGAAGGGTGGGGGACTGTTTTAGGACGTTCAGAAATATCGACCCAGAACCTCCTTTAATGGTAGGTCATAAAACCCCAGCTCATTAGGGGCTGGGAGCCCCAGCCCGTCTTGCCGGACTCCCCACATTCTGGGAGAGCCCGTGGCCGCCGCCGCTGGGCACGTGCAGGCAGACGCCCCCACCCACGCCTCTCGTGGTGCCGGGCCGAGCCAGAAAGCCCGAATCCACCCCAAAGCAATGTCCCTTTGCAGCGCGGAGCCGCCGAGGGGGAGGTGGGCTGCAGCCGTCACAGCGATGAGAATAAGTAACTTTGCCCCGCAGGGGAGGGAGAGGCGATCTTTGCAACGAGGGGAAAATGGCCTAAACGGTGTTTCTTCTTGAACGTCAGGCTGGTCTCTGCGTGGAACATTTCCACGGAGAGACGCGACTGGGGGGTGGGTCTCCAGGCTGCATTTTCACTTCTCAGACGGGAAGGAGCAGAAGGCCTTTGTGAGAACGGGAAAGGTGTTGTTGGGGCCACGCAGTGGTATGTGTGTGTGAGCTCACGTATGTGCATGTGTGTGCATGTGCGTCTGCATGCCTCTCTGTGTGTTTGCATGTGTGACATGTGTGCACCTGTACGTGTGGTTGTATGTCTTTGTGCATCCGTGTGTCCACATGCATGTTGGCACACGTGTGTGCGTGCACATGCATGTTTGTGTGGTGTGTGCATCTGTGTGTGTGTGGCATGTGAGTGTGCGTTCACCCTGTGCATGCACACATGCGTCTTTGTGCACACGTGTGTATTGGCGCATGAGTGTCTGTGTGCATTTGCATGTGTGCATGCTACTTTGTGTGTACGCATGCATGTGCCTGCATGATTTGTTCCTGTGTGTGCCTGTGTGCACATGTTTGTGCACATGTGTGTCCCTGCTTGTGTGTGCATTTGTGCATGTGTGTGTGACTTAGTGCGTGCACACACATCCGTGTGCATTTGTATGCATGGACGTGTGTGCTGCTCCCTGACCCCCCAGCTGTTCCTTCCGAACCCCAGCAGCGAACCCTTTGCCCGGAAGGGCCCCTCAGAAGCTCCGGCCGGAACTTCCCTGCAAACCCACACAGGGCCACAGGCGCCCTCTTTAATATTCCAGCGGCACCCTCGGGATGCTGCAAACAATTTTCTCTCCCGACACCGTCCTCCCGCAATATCATCCTGGCTCCCACGGGGGGCCGGTGGGGGCACCCGCCACCTCTCTGCACTGGAGGAAAGCTAAGTGCCTCGTTGCCACACGGGGACATCCATCTCCAGGACGGCCAGCTCCCCACGAGGGCTCAGTCACTTCTGCAGAAACGCCGCCGAGAAATTTCCCTGCGGCGATTGAAGCTGCCGTGGCCACGGTGTACATGACTCACACCCCACACACCCTGTGAGGTGTTACTTTCCTGCATTCTTCAGGTTTTTAAGGAGCCGGGCGAGCGTCCAGTGGCCTGCGTGCTTTTGAAGTGCGGCCAAGCCCAAGTCCTCCTGGGAGGGGTCCCCACCCTGTCTCTGAGCCCCGAATTCTGCCTCCTCTGGCACAGCTCAGGAGCTGGTGGCCTGTGGTCCCTGCAAACGCAGGTTCAGCGTGAGGTTCAGAAGGGACAACTTTTCTCAGAGGGACAGGGGACAGAGTTGTCCAGACTCAGGGCAGCAGGCAAGGCCAATGAGTAGGTGCTGTCTCTGGGTGCTCGGGGTTCCCCCAGAGAGCAGTGCTGTCCCCAGCCCTGGCTGCCGTCCACCTGGGCGTCCAACAAGCCTTCGGCTGTGGGGACAAGGATGCATCATGCAGGGGAGTCTGCCCTTGTTGACACACCAGTATGGGTACAACGCCCCACTCCGCGCTGCAGCCCCAGTCCTCGGCACCCATCCAGTTTCAGAGTTCTTTTCCCATTCCGCCCGGCTGCCTTTCCTCGCTGCCGGAATCTCATCCTCCCAGAGCACGGATGGCCGACACCACAGGCCAGAAGACAAAGTCAGAGTTCCCATCATTTTCTCTGCTGGATTCAGCCTTCTCCCCGAACTTCATGATCTTCAGACTCACCCCAGCGCGGGGCTGGGAAGCGGCTGCAGACATCCCCCGACCTGTCATCCGCAGGTGAGAGCAGGGCTCAGACGGGACCGGGTTGTCGGGGCCCCTCTGGGCACCTCGCTGTGAAAGGGACCGCAAGGGGTCCCTCTTTTTCAGGCCCGTGGTTGCCACATTTAGCAATAATAATAATTTTTTTTAAAAGACAGCACGCCCAGTTACATTTAAATTTTATTCGAACAAAGATTTGTTTGAGTGTCAGTCTATCGCTAGATGCATTTGGGACAGGCTTGTACTGAGAGCATCAAACCTCAACTTGAATTGCACTCAGCATCAGACCTGGAGACCCTGGGCCGTGAGGGAGGACGGGTCCCCTGGGCCCGAGAGCTCCCCCTTCTCTGCGTTGCTGGACACACTGGCTTTTCCCCTGGCCGGGGGACAGGACGCACGTCCGCTCTGTCACAGGGCAGCACGGAGATGGTGCCGCACACCCAGGCTGTTCTGGGGTCGGACACCTGGACCCGAGGCCCCGCGGTACTGCCTTCTGCCTCCCCAACCCCCGGGGCATTTCCATGTGGAGGCCGGGGCAGGAGCGGCAGGAAGAGATGTGTCACAGGGCCCCGCGTTTATGATTTGAGAGAGAATGAGAGAGAGAGAGAGAGAGAGAGAGAGAGAGAGAGAGAGAGAGAGAAATATGCAGGGAAATCTAGGGGCTGATTTGGGAGGGAGCAAACATTTTATTCACTCACATTTTTTTGCATCATACTGGAAGCAGGCACAATACCCCCGAGACTTTAAACACACCAGAAAAGGAAACTCGGGGTTCCCCCAAGTGCTAGATGCTAGACACCCAAGAGGACTGAGGATCATCCCCCGTCTTTGCACGGGGTCGCCGTCGGGCCGTGATCCGTTTCTCACGAGAAGTGACACCAGAATTTTTGAGACTCGCCCCACTGAACCACCTCGCTGGACTCACCTCACTGGGACCAGAACCAGGTTGTGCCGGCCGCAAGGGGCAGGATCCCACTCACACCCCCACGGTCCAGAAGGCTGGGCCCGTGTCCCCCAACTGTGTCCACCACCCTGCATTTCACACCGGGGACAAACGCCGTCCCCTCCAGATTCTTGGCGTGTGGCTGGCAGCGTCCCAGTTGTAGTGGGGAGCACCAAAGTTTTTTTCCCTCCTTGGGTTTCTCTGCATTCTCTGTGTTGCATGCCCCCCTTACGTCCAACCCAGAAGATGGTACCGGTGTGTAAAACCAGGTAGAACATGGTGAGCCCCCCAGGCGTGCATTCCGGCACAGTTCTGCTTCCTGACGCCCGCCCCACGCCTGGGGACTGGCCCCAGACCCGCACTCATGGCCCCATGCCTGCAAATAAACCCTGATTAAATCATCCCCCACGCAGCCACGCACAAATCACCCATTTCTTCGTAAAAAGTTTCGGTGTTGCATTCTCCACACGGGAAGTAATCACCACGCATTCACCGCCTGCATGGAAATTGAATTTCTCCTATAAATGCGGCCCCGGACTTTCACGGAAGAGTTCTTTTACGAATAGTCCAGCACTGTGGCTTCAGGTTGTATCTGAGAAATTCAGGACCCCAGCAATAAGGGCCCAGTAAAAGTCCGTGTGGTTGAACCCATCATCCACTTTGCCTTCTGACAGGATGCCCGGAGCCCTGCCCACGCCCCCTCGAAATTAATAATCCACCCGCGTTATCGTTTCCTGCCTACGAGGCAGGTTCATACGCAACACCCTCAGATTTTCCAACACGGCTTCTCGTCCAAAGCGACGGCCATTCCCACCCCATGCAACCTCCTAAGAGCCACAAGAATAACTCCAAAGGCGGAACCGGGAATTTCCCAACGTCCCAGCCCCGGCAAGAAGCCCCTTCCCGATCCCTAAAATTTGTAATGCCTTTTTTAATTCACACACACACAAATAAATAAACTAACACTGGGATATCCTCTTTTAGGAGGCGGCCCTGACTGGATGTAACCAGACCGAACAGACATCCCTAAAAACGTCACAGAAAATCACTAAAAATAGGGAGAAAGCACAAAACGCTTGGCATAGGAGGGTCGCTTTTAAACTCCACAAGGAGCCTGGCGGGGAATCACTGTAAAATATCAGACGGCCCGGCACCTCCCAAAATACAGTGCCGGCCGGCCACCCATGACCAGCTTTCCCGTCCGAGTCGCCCAGGTGAGCAGAGGTGTCCAGGTTTTGGAGTCACTTTCAGGCGGCCCTCGGGCAGCCCCCAAAACGTCTGCAAGCGAGAAAGGGCCTGCGTCTCAGGAAGGCAACGTTATTTCTCCCAAGCATGTTTTCCTCCCCTCTGAAGTGCCACGTGCCCCCCACCGTTGCGGTTTAGAGTTAGGGAATCGGTGAAACTCCGAAACTCTCCCCCACCCCGTCTCAGATTCAGCCAAAGCCAGTTTGGGGCCCTCCCGCCCGCACCCAATGCGCCTTAATTAAGAACAAAGTGTCACCTCTTTGCTCACACGTACCTCTTGCTCAAGGGCACCCTGGGATGCCCCTGTCCCCAAACACACACTCTCTCTCTCTCTATATATATATATATACACACACACACACACGTGTGTGCCTTCTGTGGCTTCAAACCTGCCTCCCGAACCAGAGGAGGGACAGGGAAGGACTCTGTGAGAACTTGGCCTTTCTTTGCTGTTTGCAAGTATTGGTCAGCGCACTCCCCCTCAGTGGGGGCACCTCCCCTCCCAGAAAAGCCCCATCCCACAGCCCGGACGGCCCGAGCGGAGCCTGGGTCTCCCCGCGTTGCTGCGTGTGTGTGTCAGACGTACGTACATACGGCTGCGTGTTTCCTGCTGCTGTTCATGGGTGATGCCGGCTGCAAGTTCAACGTCACCTGTGAAGGTTGAGTGGGTTCTGGCTGCGTCTTCCTCGCCGCCATCACAGATCAGTGTGCATGTGTGAGCGTGGTGGCGTGTGCCGGTGGGCACACACGTGTGTGTCTGCATGAGCTGCTGTGTGTCTGTGCGTGTGCCATTGTGCGTACGTCCTATGCTGCGTCCCCAGACGCCCCTCGCCTGACAGCCAGCACCCTCGCCCCTCCCTTCACAGACTGTCCCACCTCACCTGGTCCCCGGTGGCTTCCCGAAGCACACTTGGCCTCTTCGAGGCCGGCAAGCCCCTTAATGGCCCCCTAATCTCTGTTTACACAGCGCGGGGAGGAAGATTAACCTTTCGGAAATGAGCGAATCCTTTCCAACCCCGGGAGGGCTCTCTGCCGGTGCGTCCTAATTGGGACAGTGCTCTCACCGCTCCGACGGCAATCTTGTCTTTCTACGGGACGCACCGCACTTTTCCCGACTCGCTGAGCCGTGCATAAAGGGGAGTTCATGGCCCCCCTGGAGCCCCCCACCCCCCAGTGGGACACGCTCACCCACTGCCGACTCCGAGGTGATTTATACACGGCCAGCCCCACGCCAGCACGCGGAGGAGATTGAATCCAGGGGGCCATCCCTCCCTAATATGACAAGCGGATGCAGGCTGACAGGGAAGGAGGTGACGCAGCCCGCCAGGCAAGTTCACGGAACCCTGATTACATTAAAATATTAATGGTGCTGCCGAGAGGTGGAGATTGAATCGTTTTGCGGGAAGTCGGCAGGGGGAAGCCCCCCCTCCACCCCGGGATGCAAATGCGGAGGCCAGGACGGAGCTGCTGAGGGGACCCCAGACGCAGAGGGCACAGCCATGAAGAGCGAGGTGCGGGCCCCTCGGCTGCTTCTTACACGGGGTCGGGGATGCCCAGGTATGGGGTACAGGGGCAGGTCTGCATGCACGCCCCTCCCCACGGCTCTCCCCAGGCCTCTCTGTGTGTCTGTGAGTTCAAGGACTACACCCCACCCCATAGGAAAAGTGTTCCCTGTTCTACTGTAATTAAGACTCAGCCTCATGAGAAAACCGTACCCACCACCAACCTTTGCTGGCTGCACACGAGGGAGCTTATTGCTTTTTGTGTTTTTTCGTTTTTGCCAGTGGGAACAGACGCAGACGCAGGCAGCATTTCCTCCTTGGCTTCAAGACAATTCACGGCCCCTCACCTTCACCCGTGGTGGCTGCTGCCCCATTGCACTGAGCTGAGTTCTGGGGACCCAGCAGGCCAACAGCAGACGCCCAGTTTCTTCGAGTCCCTGAGCGAGCTGAACCCACAGTTCCGGGACGATCGGCTTGGCACCAGTTTTTGCTTTAAAAGGTGAACCGTTGGCTGCCCGGGCAGGGACATGGGTGAGCCTGGGAGCTGGGGGACCATCAGGTGTGCCCGGGAATTCATCCACGGAGCAAACAATAAGCTTTTAGCACTTGGAAACTCTCCCAGAAAGAGCCAAGAAAAGGGTGCCTGCCAGGAGCTTACTTACCCTCCTAGAATCGGGAACCACGGCGTTGCAGGCGGCCCCTCAGCTTTCCCTGCACACCCCCGCCCCATGAAAGGGGCCGTGCACCACCCGCTCCGGGCACCTTTCAAAGGGGGCTCGCGTTTCGGTGAAACGTTCCTGCTCTGGCCACGAACACACACGGAACCCAGAAAACAAACCGCAATGCCAGTCAAAATAAAAGCCAACCCCAGCATTATTCTGGCAGCTGGAGGTGCGAACACCTCCGTGTGTACGGACTGCGTGCGGTTGAGTTCGGGGACGTGTTTCGGGCTCACGTGGGTCTTTCACACACAAGTATTTCCGGCTGCTTTCTGATGCCTGCTGTGCCATCTCCCAGCTTGAAGTGACACTTCGGGGAAGGACAGGCACCTCTGTGTACCTGGGCCAGGTAATCCCACGGCTGGAACGCAGTTACAGACACCCAACTCTCCCTTTGCTTTTATGATTTGCTCACAGAGGGCACAGACTCTGCACCCTCTGACCTGGCCCCTCACCGTCCACCCGTGGCCCCTGCACCCTGGGGACCCCGACCCTGTTCACCCTGGGTCTAGACGCCCTGACGCCCAACCCGCTGCCTCATCCCCCCAGACACCTGCTTTGTTCTTTGCAGCTTCCTCTGCTGCCAGCCCGTCCGAGCCCGCAGCTTCCAGAGATATCAGCCATCCCAGTAAAAGGCCTCTGTTTGACTTTTGCTCGGGGCCTTGAACGTAACCCAGAGAGTCACGGCGGTGCTCACGAGGCCTGCTTCCCTCAGCCACCCTCCCCGGGAAGGGTCCCCACGCCACTCGCCTGCCCAAACCACGCGGCCCACCGTCCCTGGCTGAGGGCATCCTCAGCAGCCAGACCTTCTGCACAGGTGGAATTGGACAGCACACCTTGGAGGCTGGCCGGGCTGCATGTCACAGCTGACCTGCTGCAGAAACGTGTGTCCAGGGGCCCCTGAGGACGAGGGGGACACACACACAGATAGACAGACAAACCAGGAACTCCGCAGGCCCATTCAAACTGCTGTTTCCACGGGGCAGGGGCCGCAGAAGGGAGATTTTTTTTCCACACGTTGAAAAACATCACTGCCCTCTCCCCCAATCTGTTCGTTTTAACGCAAATACTTGTTGAGGGAACGTGGCTCCCAGCTCCCCCTGGTATATTAAGGCAACAGCATGGAAATAAAGATATTACCGTCTTATTAATGCTCATTGTCCCGACACACGCGCACACGGAATGGAAGAGCGGGTGTGCTGTGGAAATTGCAAAAGCGAGGAGCTGTTTAATAAGGCGCCCGCGTTTCCGAGTGTGTGTTTGCCCCTCCCCCACCCCGTGATAATTTGCAATATCATCTAAATTAAGCTATAAAAAATCATTACCTTTAGCAATTTTTAAAATCATCCTTCATCCCGGGGAACCCAACTCACGGCCTCCTGAAAATATTACAAGTCCATGCCGTATGAAGAACATTGATTATTTCGCTTTAATCCAATTGAACCATATTGAGACGTAACGTGAAATTACGGAAAATCTGAGACATGCTCCGCGGTCCAGTCACGGCCTCTGGAAGTGTCTGCAAGGGCCGTTTTTCTGCGGGTTTGGGGACCATGTCCCCGTGGCCGATGGGTTCTGCCAACTTTTTCTGGGAGGACCTGCCGGTGAGCTGTGGTGCCCTGGGGGCAGAATGCAGGGCTGGGCTTGTAACTCAGCTCTCTGCCACACCTTGGGGGACCTTGGCACCTCTCGGGAAGATACGTAGCAGCATTCAGGATGCAAATGGTGCTTTGGAGCCGTCCTCTGTGGGCATGAGAAGCAGAATGAAGAAGATTTGATGGTATTCGGGGTGCAGGTCCCAGCCCCACACGGATTAGAGAGAAGGCAGATCCACTGTCCGACCTGATGCCCATACTATACACGCTCTCCGAGGGCTGCCCCTCTGTGCAAAACTAATTTCAAACCAGGGCCACGGGGCTCTAGGAAGCAGTCACACCCTGCGTCCCACCCCACGGGGAACTAGCCGTGAAAAGAAGCCTGGATTCCGCACCAGGCGGTTTTCAGAAAGTCCCGTAGTTCGGCCCAGAAGAAGCAATGGAAAATGAGCATCCGAGGCACCAGGACGTCTTCACTGGGTGGAAACGGGAGGTCGCCAGCCTCAGAGACGTCAGCTGCACTCTGTCCTGTCCCAGTGAGAGCATTTTGGCCTCCCCATGAGGGTGTGACGCCGGCCGTTCGCCCCAGTCTCCTGACACGGGGGGATTGCGTTCCCACATTCAGGGGAGGCAGGCCTGCTGGGAAACTGAGTCCGGGAACTAGAAAGAACACCCCACACGAAGCTGGGCCGGTGTCCCCTGGGGGAAGACACTGTGAATCTCATTCAAGGTCATGCCCAATTCCAGGAACTAAATGTGTGTGCCCCCCCACCCCCCCCAAAAAAAACCCATGCAGAAGCTTTAACTGCCAATCCAATGGGGTGGTGCTTGGGGCCGGGGCCTGGGGGGTGTGGGGCTGAACGGAGAGTTTCTCCACGTCACGCCAGCAGCTCCGTCCGTCCAGGAAAAAAATGATCCGTTGGACTTTTATCAAAAGACCCTGCCAAAGGGAACTTAGAGGGGAGAGAAAAATATGGGCAAGTCACATACCAACAAGTGGCGAGTATGCAGACTATATAAAGAATGCTCAAAACTCAACAGTAAAAAAAAAAAAGTTCCACATGATTAGGCATTCAAGACATTCAAATTCAAACCAGAAGGAGGTATCAGGGCATGACTCCCAGAATTCAAAATTCTGAGAACACTCACTCCCAGGGAGGAGGCAGGGAAGGTCGGTCCCTCAGACCGAGGGGGGTGATGGGAAAACCTTCAAGCCACATGGCAGCATGGATGGGTGGTTTCTTAAACAAAACAAACGTGGAACTATCCTAAGACCTAGCCATTGCATGTCTGGGCATTTATCCCAGAAAAAAAATAATAAAGAAATTAAGACTTAGTCTACAGAAAACGTGTGCACCCATCTTTCTAGCAGTACATTCCTTGCAGCCCCCAAAGTGGAAAGATCCTGAGATCCGTGTCTGTGGAATCTGGGTAAATACAATTCTGGTGTGTTTGCAAGGCGGTAGACCCATTCCAAGGCTTCCTGATATGCCGCAATCTGGACCCTTCTCTTTGTGTTCAATTTTCGTTATTTGGCTCTGTTTTCTGGGGACGTGTGGGCTGGGTCTGCCCTCCGTGAGTCACACCAGAACCATGCATAGCTCAGCAGCTCACACATGTGGGGAACCTCCAAAGTCTTCCAGAATGGAAACATCTTATTACCATGTTTACCCTCCCTCCTTTTCCTAGAAACAGTTGCTGTTCTTTCACTGAGCAAGAAATCCTGCAGAGTCATCGGGTTTTTCCCCTTGCCGTTTTCTTATTCTTTCTACCTGGGACCTAGACGCAATGGCAGGAACCACAGCAGCCACTTTGGGATGGTGCATGAGGACAAAGCAAAAAGAATTCCAAAGACATTGTCCAGTCTCTTTGAGGCCACGTGCAGCTTACCTGCAGGCTTCTGAGAGAGAGAGAGAGAGAGAGAGAGAGAAAATTCCAGAATCCCGTGGGCTGATGTCACAGGCAAGCCCTGCTTTGCCACGTGCTCATATGGAGATAGTTGGAAGGGTAGGACTGAAGCCAAACATAGCCGTTCAAGCAGCAGAGGGCATGAGATTTCAATCCTCACACCAATGTCGAGATGTGTCTGAGGCAGAGACTGGAAAGAGTGAGGGAGAAAGAAAAAAAAGAAAACAGTGGGAGAATTAATGGGAAAGGCAGCCTCCCTTCCCCAAACCAACAGACACACTCTTGGGGGCTGGAGAGGTATTTGAAAGACTCGTGTCAAGGAGAGGCCGAGACACAGGCAGGTCTCGGCACCACGAGACGGAAAAGAGATTATCAGGAAAGGGAGGTGTGTGCTGAGGCCAAGGCAGCGTCTGTCCAGAAGCCGGGCCGGGGCTCAGGGTTTGCGCAGGCTGGAAACCCTACCCTTGAGAGGTACCTTAGTGTGCCTGCTTTCTCCATTCTGAGTGAGCTCACTGACCCCGAAGCCAGGTCAGGGAGCATGATTTCTTTACCATGAAAGGGATTCTGGTCCGATCATCAGCACGAGAGAAACCCAGTCGAAGCCGGGTCTCAGAGACTCCAGTCCAAACAGACTGGGAGTTTACGATCGGCATGCCAATCCCCCTGGTTGCTGTCGATGGGTTTCTAATTCCACCTAAGAAGGAAAGTCTAGCAGGCAGAAACTAGACGGCGGCCGTGTTTGCCCGCTGCTATTTCTTCCTGTCCCGAGCACTTCATTTTTCAACTTCTGGAAGACAGGGGGCAGATGAAAATATTTCCCGTGTCCTTTCACCGTGTGCTTCTGCATGCTTATTTTTGGTTTCTGATTCCCAAATCTGCCTCTTTTGGAGCAAAAACAGTATCACCTCATGCCAGACCACTGGGGGGTCAGAAGAGGCAGCAGCAGGATTTATTATTTTTTTTTTTATAAAACAGACACTTAACTGCCACTCTGGACCTTGGAAAAGCCGGGATACATTTTTCTAATAAAAGTTTATTGATTTAAAAAGCGCGAACGAAACTATTTTAGTTTCCAGGAGCTGGATTTTCGCAAATTGGGGGACGGCGCTCCTCAGATTGGGGGTGGAAATCGCCGGAAAGATTTTTCAGCCTCAACGTCACCAGATTCGATTTCGAAAAGCGGCTTGAAATGGGATTTTCGCGTCAGCATGGCCAGGCTGTCCTTCAGCCCGAAAGTACGAGGGGACTCTCAGCCCCCTTTCTCCCATCGGCATTTTAGGCTCAGCCCATTATTTTTCCGAGGCCGATGCGAATTTTCGCCCAACAGGGGGTTTCTGGGAACGTCTCAGGAATCCATTCATCTAGTTGTGAGCCATCCGGCCATGGGGAAACCCAGGGCAGACCCACATTAACACATTTTTCACATGCCTTTCGCTGATCTGGGTCAGACTTGTATTTAAAAAATGCAGACATGCCACTGCCGCCAAGGAGAGAGCTGGGGAGCAGATTCTTGCTTCTTGCGGGGGGTGGGGGGACGTGGAGGGGGCAGGTCGTCGTCAACGAACTCTCTCCCATTCCTTGAAATTAGCCATCAGCCAAATGCGTCCTCAGCACGCCTGTCTTCCTCTGTAATCACCGCCTGGCCAGGGGTCTCTCTGCAGCAATACTGAATGAAACACCGACCAAGGATAAGGCTCCGGGATGGGACATTCTGGGGGAAATGCCTCACCTGCCCTCCAAGTCAGCAAGTCAGGGAACTGTCGTGCGTCAGAAATCTCTATTTAAGGGCAGGCTGTTACTGAAAGACGTGACGTCCCAGAAGAGAAAAAAAAATGGGTTTCCCGTTTCCTCTGAAACTGCCTGCACGCCCCGTCTTGTAACTTGAAAGCAGAGTGTATGTCCAGCTATGTGTGTAAAAAGATACAGCCTGCCTAAAAAAGATGTATATTGTGTATATCATTACGTATGATCTATAATGTACATGAAACGTTATAATTTATACAAGTCGTCTATACTCATAGATCTGAAAGCTACAGCAAACAGGTAAAAATAGGTACACACGTGCATAAGTAGAAGCAGACATAAGTAGAAGCAGAAATATATACGAACTTACATTAAAATATAAGATACATACACAAATATATATATACACACATAGAAAAGATAAATAAAGAGCCATATGTGGAAATCCACATAAACACATCATCTGTGTACATAGATTTAGGGTGTAAGTAAGATATAAATACAGTGAATTGAGCACAGGCTGCAAGCCAAAGGGTCGCAGGTTTAATTCCCAGTCAGAGCACACACCTGGGTTATGGGCCAGGTCCCCAGTAGGGGGCGCACAGGAGGCAACCACACATGGATGTTTCTCTCCCTCTCTTTCTCCCTCCCTTCCCCTCTCTCTAAACATAAATAAATAAAACCTTTTAAAAATATATAAAATAGACACGTAAAAATATGTAAAAGATAAACATAGTTCTGTAAGCGGATATAAGGATTTGTGCAAAGATTTTACGAATGTATACAAATAAACGTGCATGTACAAAAGAGAAGAGTACAAAATATCTTCCCGTAGCCGTGAGCATATATGCATTTCCGTACAGGGAAACGTATCCCAGCAGACTTTCAATGTAGGTAAACTGGAGACCGTCACAGCCTGATACATCTGTATGACGTAGGTAACGCACAGAGACACACTCACAGCCGTGCAGACGTGGGGGCTCAGGAGCAAAGCCGCCTTCGGTCCCGGTGTGAGTTAGGCGGGGCCCACGGGCAGGACGCTGCGGAACTTCCTCCGTGGTTTAGGGAACTTCCTTCTTTAGGGGACTTCCCAAATAAGCACAGTGCAGTGTTGCTGAAAAGCTGGCGGAGAGGTGAGGCTCACGGGGGTGCAAACTTCTGCCCTAAGACCAAGGGGGTCCTGGGGCCTGAAAGGTGACATGGGGATGACATTCACCCCCCCCGTGCTGTGTCACATGAGAACACACTGGTACTCTCCCCCAAAAAGGAAATAAACAGGGTGGGTGGGGGGTCCTTTCCCAGTGTGTACAGCTGCCAGCCCACCATGCTCTGCCCTTCAAGTACCCGACGATTTTCCACGTCCCTTGCACCTCCGTCAAGCGGGCGTTTTTAAAATGTTTACACAGAAGCAATTTTTAAAAAAAGAAGACCCTAGGTCCGTTCTGCCTGCACAAAGCTGACATTTTTTAAATTTTTAAAGAGAAGATTTTTTTTTTTAAGTATCTGCTGATGAGACCTCAATGAAGCTGATGTTTTTGTTTTTGTTTTTGTTATTGTTTTAAAGATAAAAGGCAGCTGGGTCGATTCACAGAGGCACACAGTTGGGTGAAATCCCCAGGAGCTAGCCAGCGTGATAGCTGGAAGCTCCTGGGGTGCGCTTCACGCACGTCCCCCCTCCCCAGGACCAGCGAGGCCCTCCACAGCAAAGAAAGTAAAACAGGAAAGCAGAGAATAAATGTTGAAACCCAGAAAAATAAAATGGGAACCCAGAAACTGAATGAGAGCCCAGGGCGTAAATCAGACGTCAGACAACCACGTTAGAATCCAGAAAAATGAAAACCAGGACCCGAGCCATAAAAGTCAGGCTCCAGGAAAAAAAATAAAATAAAATAAAATCGATCAGAATCTAGACAATGAAACCAAAGCACAGAAAAGGAATCGGAGTCCAGAAAATAAATCCAAATCCAGAAACAGAGCCAGAACCCAGACAGCTTTTAAAACATCAGAACGCGGAACGTTAAAATATCCAGCGGGAGGGACATAAAAATCTGAACGCGGGCTGTAAAATCAAGACGTCGGGAAATAAAACTGGCGTCCAGAGAAGCCCATCGGCATGCAGACGGGAGAAGACAGGCCCTCCGTGTCGGCACCACGTCCCTGGTGCTCGGCCCTGACGCTCTGCCGGGGGCGTCCTCAGGTGCCCTGGTCTCGGCGCCAGGGTGTGGGGGCAAGCACAGCGGGGCCAGACCGCCAGCCCTTCCAGGGGACGCGGAAGCGGGAGGGGTCGCTGCCCAGCCTCTGGACGCTAGAACAGATTTCCGTTGTCTTTCTTGAAGCATCCAATTCATTTGTTTTTAGAGAGAAAGGAAGGGAGGGAGAAAGAGAAAGAGAGAGAAAAACAGTGGCTGGTTTCATCCTGAAGGCGCCCCGACCGGGGATCAGACCCAGAACCCAGCCTTGTGCCCTGACCGGGAATCGAACCCTCGACCTTTCCCTTATGCAGAGAGACACCCCACCCACTGAGCCACACTGGCCAGGGCTACAAGAACCTTTTAATATCTGTCTTTCCTGAACCAGCCTTGACTGAGTCTTCAGAGAAACAAACCAAAAAAAAAAAAAAAAAAAAGGATATTTCCCCACCTGGAAACCGCTATTATCTCTAGTTAATTCTCAGGGAAACTACAGAGACCCTCCTCCCTCTTTCTAAATTGCACTGAGCCTCGGACGGTGGGAAATTACCCGAGAAACTCCTTTGCTCGGCCGGCCCACATTCCAGAGTGACCTCGCCAAGTTCCAAACTCGCCCCGCTCTGCCTGCGGAATGCAAGGCCCTTGGGAGGTTCCCAGAATAAATGCAAAGTTTTTTTGTGTGTGTTTTTTTAATGGCGTGATTATTCTGGACTCAACGTCTGAATTTATCATCAGCAAAGAAAATGCAACCTTCTGGGACTTTCTCGGGTGGACTGGAAGGATTAATGTTTCTCGCATTGTTGAAAACGGTCCTGTTCCCTTTGGGGACGGCAGACGGACGGCATGGGGCGCAGGAGCAAGGTGACATTTTGTGACCCTTCCTTTCTGCAGGTCTCTGCCAAGTCCTGGCCCGGACCGTGACGACATTCTTTCCTCTGGACGGACTCGGGGGCCCGAGGGACACAGAGAAAAGCCTTTGCAATCTGGAAAGGATCCGTTTCGCATGGCTGGACGCACAGAGAGACACCGGGCGTGGGGCCAGAGGGAGGCCCTTCTTTCTCCACCGCTCAGAAGATGCCCGTGGGCCCTCGACCTGCAGACTCGGACCTGCATGGGGACCACGAGCCTCCCGTTCTCCCTGAGTGCAAATCCCAGCTGTGCTTGGGAACACCCACGACAGAAAACCGACCCCCTCGTGGCGGGGAGGAGCCGGTCCATCCTTGGGCGGCCGTGGTGTTCTGGCAACCCTGCTCGGTGTGGACCTGACCTTGGCCCCCGGGGTCTAGGATTCCTCCTCTGAGTGCTGGCGGGTGGAGCACCCCTTCCCTTGGCAGCCTGACAAATATTTCAGAGTGCACGTCACATCCTTCCCTAATTCCTCCTTGCCTGGGAGCTTTCTGTTCTGAGAGCTGAAAACAACTCTCTTATTTTCAAGTCGGAGGAATGCCGGGATTTGGGTTTTGCTTTGTTTTTTGTTTTGCATTCATTGTGCATTCTGTGGGTGGTTCCCCTTTTGGGGGAGGTCTCCCAACCAGAGCGTGAAGCTCCCTCTGGGGTCACGTAGCACCAAGAGGCTGCGGCGTGCCTTAAAGAGAAAGTGTGCGTGCTGGGTGGTCTGCGTTCACGCACACAAGTCATGGAGCTGCTGGCCCTGAGCTCCACGTTGACGAATCCATCGTGAACATCCAACGAGGGGCTTTGAATGAGAAACAAACATAAAATGGGATTTCACTCCAATCTGTTGATGAAAATGTGAGCAGGCAGTCACAGCAACCTCCCCCCGTGTTTGCACAGAAGCCAAGGGCCCACACAAAAAAATTCAACGTTCACGGGGAATTACAAAGCATATCTACCACAAATAATGACAATCATCTGCCCTAGGTGACTATGAACCAAAGAGAACCAGTGAAGCCACAGTATCAAAGGGGAACTGAATAAAGAAACACAGACACTAAAGGTGAAGAGAAAGATTGTGGTCGCGGCCACAGGCTCAGCATAAAACAGGAGCGTAAAACAATTCTTAACATGTATGCGCCTAATAACATTGATGCAAAATCTAGAAAGCCAACAGGGGTGGAAACGAAAATAAACAAATCCACTGGTTTTTTTTTCCAGACACTTGAACTGACTTTGATTGTAGGAAATGCAACAAGCGTGTCCCCACCCAGGATGTGTGTAAGATTTTCATTTTGTGCGGGCCGCCTGCTCTGCCTAATTTTTGCCCAGCGAGTCCCTTTGGAACCTCACGTTCTTACGAGACACTCACACGATTCCACCTGCCGTGTGCTTGCCCATTAAATACATTAGACAAACATCAGAGGCTGGAATCACTCAGAACACATTTTCAGACTCGAGTGCTATTCACCCTGGAAAGAAATAAGACACAGACCCCCATGCCACCCGGGTCTCGGAGACAAAATCAGACCAAGCCCGAGAAAGCATTTTGAGCTGAAAGGTCATCAAAATATGACCTGTCCAAGCTTGCCCAACGTTTTGTAGGGGAATGCATGGCCTCAGATGCTTTTCTGCAAAGGAAGAAAGGTGGAAAGTCGGGGGCACACTCGAAGGTATCACTTATATACATGTTATATAAAGTTTACATTTTATATATATATAAAATAAGGATGCTAAAAACTATATGCCAACATTTAAAAGTTACATAACATGCCCTGGCTGGCATAGCTCAGTGGATTGAGCTCGGGCTGTGAACCAGGCATCGCAGGTTCGATTCCCAGTCAGGGCACATGCCTGGGTTGCGGGCCACGGCCCCCAGCAACCACACATTGCTGTTTCTCTCTCTCTCTCCCCCTCCCTTCCCTCTCTAAAAAATAAATAAATAAAATCTTAAAAAAAAAAAGTTACATAACATGACAAAGCCCTCAGGAATATAAACATAAACACCTTTATAGTATAATTTAAAATTTTCCCATAGGGAAACCACCAGGTCTGTCTACCTATCTCGGCTGGTAGAGTTAAACAAACACTTAAGAAACAACGCCCCCTTTATAGAAACCTCCGGAATCTTCAACGACGCAGAATGCTCCACGAACTCCCATTTTTTCTACGAGGCCACACCTCAGCAAGGAATCATGAGAAGAACGAAAGTGCAGACCCATCTCCTTCACAAGCAAACATGAAACCTTTAAGATGAACTATTAGCCCTGGCTGGCGTAGCTCAGTGGATTGAGCATGGGCTGCGAACCAAAGCATCGCAGGTTCGATTCCCAGTCAGGGCACATGCCTGGGTTGCAGGCCACGGCCCCCAGCAACTGCACATTGATGTTTCTCTCTCTCTCTCTCTCTCTCTCCCTCTCCCTTCCCTCTCTAAAAATAAATAAATAAAATCTTAAAAAAGTAAATCATTCTTTTATCGTACTGGTGGTTAGCATGAGGAGAAATGCGGTTATAGACATTCGGGGGTTGAGGGGTGCCAATGCCCCCCCAGAGTCACCGTTCCACATATGACTTCGGCCTCCCCCAAAATGCCACCCACACTCTCTTGTGGAAGGCAGGCTGGCTGATCCCGTGTGGTCAGTGGACACGTTAGTTGCGTGTTCTATGGTTTAGACACGGCACTGTCACCACCACGGGAGTCAGAGAAAAGACAGCGTTATGGACAAATCAGAACAGAAAGGACAATGACAGTATTGATTGGACGAAAATCTGCGTATTCGGGATGCGTGCAGTTCAAACCGTGTCGCTAATGGGCCCCCTGCCTGTTGCTCTGAACCGACACCTTCGCTGGCACGAGTTCCAGGTTTTGTCCGTGTTCCCCGCGGCACTGGCCACCGAGGAACCCGTGGGCAGTTTTACGCCCCAGAACGGGTTCCGTCTCTAATGCACCTTCTTGGCATGGCCGTCCCCACAGACGGGACTTCTCCGGGGTGCCGGTGGAATCCTGGGATCACCCCCAATGTTCCACGGGGTTGGGGGGCACAGACCAGTGCCATGGGACGAATTTCACCCCGTTCACCCAGCAAAGGCAATCACGTGGCCGACGTCGCAGACCATGGGACTTTAACGCACACAAACACACCCACACCTGGGCACGTCTGCCTCGGTCCCTTCCACCGTGGACTCGACTGAGTCCGATGGCGTCTGCAGACCTGGGCGCGCAGGAGGCTGTGCGCCCTACTGCACCCCGCGGAGGGCTGAAGCAGCGGGCGCCGGAGCTGCGCCCCGGAGGGAGAGGAATCAGGCCAGACGCCACCCCCAACTCCGCCTCCCGTCCCACTGTGCGCCCGGCTGTGGCGCGGACGTCCCACAGCAGATCACATAGGGGTCCTTCCATGTTTCTCATTCCCAAGCCTGGAGGGGACAACTGCTTGAAACACCAGCAGGGAAGGGGGAGAGGAAAACGTCTCTCTGTTGGCAGATCAAGCAGAGGAACCTATTGGAAGTCGGCGGGCAGCCTCCTGCTGCGTGGGCCGCGCCCAGGTTCAGGACGCCTGATTCGATCCCTCCGCCCTGGAAAATAATCAGTGACCCCCTCTGTCTGCATGCGGGGGCTAATAAACCGTCCTGGGCCGGCTGTCGTCCGCGGGGCCGGGGCGCACGGGGCTGATTAATCCACTCTTCCAAGGGGTTGGGGGCGGGCGGGGCGCACGGAGTGGGGGGCACGGAAAGGAAAAAATTTCCGCAGGAAAGCCGGGCGGCCGCGCTCTGCGCACGCAGCGTCGGGTTAGAAAGGGCAGTAATTAAATGTCAGGCTTGACAGATTAAAATTATGAAATTTAAAATCGCCACGGATCTCTTTGTCATTGTCAAATTAGAAGTCGGGCTGGCGAGGGGGCCGGGGAATGGATTGAATCCAGATCAGGCCTGAGCGGAGATCGGGCGGAAGGGGGTGGTGCGCAGGGCGGTTGGGGGGGCGGGGGAGGGGGCAGCGAATTCCAGCTCCGGTTTTCGCCCAGCCAGTGTGCAGCCGGCTGCGTCCGTGATGCCTGCTTCTGTCCCTTTGTGCCCGGAGAGACGGGGCCCCCTGCACGGTGTGTGTATTTACAGCAGGGAGGGGACACACCCTCCCTGTGTGGTCAGAACAGGGGGCGCGCTGGCTGTCATCTCAATACAGAAACAGAGGCAGGGACACACGGACAGACAGACAGCTGGCAGAGGGGCAGGGAGGGGACTGAGGGGAAGAAGGGTAAGGGATCAGCCAAAGAACATACATGCATGCCGGACCCATGGACAAGGACGGCAGTGGGGTGTGGACCCAGCGGAGGGGGGCAGGTAAAGGGGGGAAAGGACATTTTTTACACCCGGCCTTCAGCACCAACCACCTTGGAACGGGCCACGAAGGTACCACGAAAGGTCGTCAACGGATGTTTAAAGTAATAAACGTCAACCGGAATGGACAAAAATTTGTCAGAAACACAAACGTTCCACCCAGGCAGGGTGACTGGGTTGGAGCGTCGCCCCGTTACCGCCAACGGTCGCTGGTTCGATTCCCCGGTCTGGGCACGTGTCCCGGTTGTCCATCCATCCTAGTTGGGGTGCATAGGGGAGGGAACCTATCCATGTTTCTCTCTCTCTCTCCCCCTCCCTTCCTCTCTCTCTCAAATCAATGCACATACCCTCGAGTGAGGATTAAAGAGAAGAAATAAAAAACAAAACACCTCCTGATGCATTAAAAATATAAGAAGGGGAAGGGCAGAGCCCACACGTGCTGGCATCTGTCCTGAATGGTGGTGGACTCCTGGACTCGCCTGCGTCCAGGGGGGCTGTCCCTGCTACAGGAACGGGAAGGCCCATGGGGGCAGCTGAGCCGTGTGAGCTGGGCAGCGAATGTCGTACGGGTCCAGCCCCAGGGACAGACACCCTGTCCGTCTCAGCTGAAGCCCCCCAAAGCTGCCAGGGGGGCTAGGGGACCTCGAATTTCCACCCCTGTCTGCAGGTCAACCAGACTCAGCCGGCCAAACGGGCAGAATTTGTTGTGGATAATTCAGCCTCCGTAACAGATGGGACAGGACACGTTTCGAAGACATTCTGTGTCTCCCAACTCTCCCTCTCTTTGCAGAAGAGCTTCTGGTGGAAGAAAGGCTGAACGGTATGATGAGACCTCTCCCTCCTGGGTGTGTACACACCCCTGAGCCCGAGGCCAGGAGATGCCGAGTGTGCCGGTCCCGGGCCCGTGGCCGTGTGCCAGGGAGCTGGGGGACGCCCCACCAGCACTGAGGACACAGGAGGGGGCCCAGCGGCCTCCTGCTGGGAGAGACACCCATGCAGAGATGTAGCCTGAGTCGGAGCCTCGCTCCTGTTCACGGCTGTGTAATAATCCACTGTGTGTGGTGGGTGGGGGGGCTGAGCTGCACTGTGTTTAGGAGGCAGGCTGTGGCCAGTCTGCAAACCCAGTCTGGGCTGTGGGCACCTTCTCCTACCCATCCCCCAAATGTGCTGCCAGTTGATGAGCAGGAGGAAAGACACATGGTCCCCCGGACAGCAGGCCCAGGCACCGTGTGGAAGTCGAGAAATCCCGCAAACTCCTGACAAAACTACGCGGGCACAGATGCCCTTCGCCCGAGCTGGAGGACTCCTCCTTGATTTCACGGGATCTCACAGACACCACGTTCTCGCCAGTGGCCCTTACATTGCCTGGGATTCATCCCCGAGATCACCGGCCGTGTTAGGTTCCCAAGGTGGCCACGACCACGCCCCAGAAACTGGTGACTGAAACCCCACAAATGTGCATGCCCCCTGTTCACACATCGGAGGTCTGAGTGGGGGCAGCTCGGTCCCCACCGGGCCTCCAGGCACTGTGCCCACTCACACGCACCCCGGGAAGGACCCCCTGTGTCACAATCCAAACCCAAAAGGACCTTGACCTGAACCCTCCTCCCACAGGTAAGTAAGCGGCAGCATGAAACATCATCATCTTCACCGCTCAGGGTGGTCGGCCCCACGGAGAGGGTGGCAGGGTGAACACACGAGATGCTGAGGTCCCTCGAGTCACAGGTAAGTGGGAACCCACGGCGCACGTCCCTGGACACGCCTGGCCTCGGTGTGACGGGCAGGTGGGTGAAGATGTTCGCCCGCGTCCACCCGCCCACCTCTCCCACAACGGGGCAGATGTAGAAGGGCCTCCAGGTCCCCTGCCCTGTGCTCCGCACCTGTGGACCAGGCGGGGCTCCTCCAGGAGGCAGAACCCCGCAGTCAGCCAGCAAGCCTCCCGCCTGGTCTGTCCCCGGTGTGAGTCCCTTAAAAACCAACCAGCAGCTCCGGGGATGTCGCCAGACAGTGAGCACACGGAAACATTCGTTCCGAGGAAGCAGGGGAGACTCGGCCAGCGGCCTGCTGTGAGAATGAGCCATACGGCATCTTTCAAGCCCTTATAACTTTGATGATTCCCTGGCCACAGCGCATGTCTTCACCTTTCCTGCAAAGGGGGAAGCTCTCTGGAGTTCAGGCGCTGGGCCTGGGGAACGGTAGTGAGGAGACAGAACCCAAAACCAAGAGCAGGGCAAGCGAGCAGGCCAGATGAGCAGCCGAGGCTTGCCTGGCTGCCGTGTGGAAACTTGAGTTTGCAGGCCCGCGGTCCACGGCACCCACCAGCTCACCCACTCCGCGCAGGCCGAACCCTCGACAGTGCACCTAATCCGCTGGAGAACAGCCTGTTCTGTTGCGGCCTAAAGATGCTTGGAGCTGGGATGCAGGTAAGATCTTCAGAGAATTCACCAGGTCCTTTGGACACTGGAAAAGGCACAGAACTGCATTCTCCCCGGAGTCCTGGCCCCCGGCACAGCCGCTACAACAGTCGCGTTGTGTTCAGCTACCATATTTGGTGGGTACTCGCGATGGGCGCCTGGGGAAACTCGTGCGCGCTCTCGGGCTCAGCTCGGAGCAAGGCGCCGCCACGGCGGTGCAGGGGCTACAATGTAGACAAAGAACACTTGTGACTGTATCCACTTCGGGATACATCGCGTCTCTGCCACAAAGGGATTCCCGCTCCTGGCGTCACCAGCGTTCTCTGACAGCCGCCAGCACGTGCCGGTGACCCGCAGGTGACCACCTCCCGGTCCCGCCCTCGGCGCACCGACCTGCACCCGACCCGTTCACTCGGTGTGCCGGCCCCTTCGCGGTTCACAGCCCCAGCAAACACAAGGTCTCAGTTTATTAGAGGCGGGTCAGGTTGGGCGGCAGCTTGCAATAAAGAAATTAGCAAACCAGAAGCTGCAATTCCGTGGAAACCCTCCAAAACGAAGACGATTTAAAGTGACAAGACCCAATTAAATTTAATTACCCGAGCTGTATTTTCATTTTAACTGACACGTTTTATTAAGGCTCCGCATGCGCGAACACCAGCCAGCCCGACCAAATTGCATTGCCGTAACACAGTTATTTTATGCAAAATTCCGAGGATCTAATTTTGTAAAACGAAATTAGACGCAGGGGGGTTTGTGAGCGGGGTTTTCTTTGTTCGGGGCCCCGGACGCGGCGTCGGGTGTCGGCTGGATGCGGCGGGATCTGTATCGCCGGAAGCCTCGCGCCCCCCAACAAACCTGCGCGGAGACCCCCCCCTCCCACTCCCGCCGATGCTCCGCTTCCACCGACCCTGCGCGCCGGTGCGGGCGGACCACCGAAACCCGTCGGCCATGCTCTTCTGGAACCTTCTTTTCCCTCAGATGAACCTGGGGGTGGGGCGGCGGGTTGGCAGCTCGTCCAACAGCGCGCTGGGTCGGCGCTTCCTCACGCACTGCCCACCGGTTTCCGTGTCCCGCGGGGCCAGGAGCAAGCAGTGGAGGGCACGTGGCCTTGGAAGTGAACGCATATTCCGGCTGGTGGGCGGGATTTTCTGAGGCTGATACGGATGTTGTACGGGGCTCCCAGAGGGGACAGTCACTGGGGCTGAGCGGCAGCCACTGCCACACGGTAACACCCCAGCATCTGTCATTGTGAGGTTGGGCGGGAAACAGGAGGCCACACGGCCCCTCGTAGCCCATGGTTCGCTCAGGTGTGGCCGTCCTCCCTGCTCACATGCGCGCACAGAGTCGGAGACACAGGGCAGGGGCCGCCAACATCACCCTTGAGTGTGTGGCGGGACTCCGTCCCCAGGTGTCCAGACAGCCCCTGGAATGAGTGATGAGATGTATGGGCAACAGGCCAGTTGGCCCCTGCCACGCGTTTTGCATTGAAAAACACCTGCTGGGTGAGCTTCCTGGGCAGATGGGACAAATGACCCCAGACCCGTTCAAAAGATCCCCTGCACCCCCAAAATTCATAGCAGCCCAGTTTACGATAGCCAAGTGCTGGAAGCAGCCTCAGTGCATCAAAAAAACTGTGGTCCGTTTACATGATGGAATACTACGCAGCGGAGAAGAAGTAGCTTCTACCTTTGGTGACAATATCAGAGTCTTTTTTTATTTTTATTTTTTTGACAAATATGCTGATTCCCAGAGGATGGGGCCAAGGGTGACCAGGCCCAACCCGCAGAGCACGGTATCCAGCCGGTGCTCCATAAATGCTCAAGCACCAGCCTCAGAGGTGCCACACTTGTGTCCTGCACATCTGTCCCTCCAGGCTCGGCGGACTTGGAGTTTTCTCTGCAGCCGCTGCTGCCTGGATGCATCGCAAAGCCAGCCTCCTCTTTCCATCTGGGGTGCCTCGCCTTCTGGAATGTTCCCTCCAGGCCCCGGGAAGTGGAACTCCCCAAGGCCCGCCTCCCAGGCCCCAAGGAGAGGATTAACAAGATGTTCTTTGGAAAGGTCTCTGACCCCTCTCTACGAACGTTCCGGAAAATAATAACCTACAAATCAGGCCTGATTGCAAACACGTGCTGCGCACGTCTCTGGGGTCCTCCCCACAGAGACAGTGTGGGAGCGGGGGGAGTTAAACGCACCACAGGGCTCGCCCAGATCGGCCCGGTGCCAATCCCTGTATCGAGGGCATCGCCCCCTGATGCGCGCGCGCTCACTGCCCGAACTCAGCAGCAGCCGCGCACCGCTCGGTGGCGCGAGGCCCTGATGGATGCGCGGACCAGGAGAAACGGCGCTGCCCGCCCCTCGCCAGCCTCGCCGCACGCCGCCGGCTCTTATGGATGATTTCTGGATTCCCATTTTAATAAAATAAATGGGCCTCCCCTCGGATAATGGCGCTGTTCAATATTTATGAAGTGCCTTTTTAGAATAAATTCAGGAATTCCGGATTAATCATTACAACCGTTACGCGCCGAGAGGGGCATAAATAACCAACGGAAACGCCATTCCCTTTTTTTTTTTTTCTTTCCAAAAGCTGTAATGAAAGCCCGCGGAGGACCCAATTCCGATCTGGAGGAATTCATCCTCCCCAGGCGCGATTTACTGCGATCGGGAGAGGCCTCCTCCGCTCTGCAGGCCGAATCAAGGTGCGGTAATAACCGCTCCCCCCCCGTGGGGACGTGAATAAGCAACTTTTCATTTAAGGCAAGCTGGGCCTCTGCGGCAGGCGTCCCGGGCGGCGCAGGCGGGAACATTTGTCTCGCTGGCCTGGGAGCCCAGCAGAGGGGTGTGTGCCCACACCCAGGGGCCAACGGGTTGGGGTCTGAACAGAGCAGGGACCAGGAACCTCAGGCTGGACTCCAGCTGCAAACTGGGGTGCCCAGATGTGGACGTGTCCGTTTCCACAAACACACTCAGGGCCGCCCGTGCGGCCCGCAGCTCAGGGCTCCCTGCTGACTGCTGCCTGGGTGAGCAAGTGTCCTGGGCCTGCCTGTCAGCTGGCCCATCCGAGGCCCCAGCCAGGTGGGGGCTTCCCACCCAGCGTCCCAGCTGGTCAGCATCTCCAGACCTTCACTCGGTTCGGTGTCCTGTGGCTGCCGTGATACACAGCCCTGAACCCAGGGGCTTAAACCACAGATATTCGTGGGCCCCTGTCCTGGAGACCAGACGTCTGAGGCCCAGGGGTCCCCGGGGCCGGGCTCCCTCCACAAGCACCAGGGAGGGTCCTTCCCACCTCTTCCAGCTCCTGGGACTCCAGGCATCCCTGAGCTGGTGGCCGCGACCCTCTCATGTCTGCCTCCATCTCCGAGTGGCTTCTCCTCCGGGTCTGCATCTCCTCTTCTGTCCCTTCTGAGGACATGGTCACTGGATGCAGGGCCACCCCGACCCAGGACGACCCCCTCTGAGATCATTTTATTTCTAGGTGTGCCAACGACACCACCCGCAGGCACCGAACGTCGCCCCCGTCAGGGTAAAACCACGTCCCGTCTGTCTCACAGGCGGGGGTCCCAGGATCCGGGCTCACGCCGCGCACTCAGACATGGCATTGGCCTGCGTCTGCGTGCCCAGTGTCCATCCTCCTGACCGGGGACCTGCGGGGGGTCTCAGCCGCATTTGAAATGAGGCCTCTGCAGGTCCACCCCGTGGAGATTCTGCGTGGGGTGCGGGTGAGCACTCTGACCTGGAACCCTGTGCAGTGAGGAAGGTGACCCCCCAAAGCCCGGTGTGGCTGTGGCCCGCAGCCCCCTGGCCACCACCTGTGAGTCTTTGGGACGTGCTGCCCGACATGAGTGTCTGTCAGCCCAGGCTCCTTCGGCCACACGGATGACAATTGTGGGGTTCCACGTGGGGGCTCTGAGCCTCCCTAGTAAGGGGCCTCATGTGGGGACCTTGGAAGATGAGGAAGCAGCTGATGTTGGGACTGGGAACACACTCAGGTCGGCCACATGGATGGCCAACCACGTTTATGTGTCAAAGCCGCAATGAACTCCGTGCCCACCAAGCCTCGGGGGGTTGCCAGGTGGCTGTGCCCTGGGCAGGGTGTCCCGTGTCACTGTGAGGACAGTAACACTGTCCTCATGCCCTGGGACAGGACACCCAGATGCCGGTCACTTGGACCACCCTGGACGGTGCTGTGGGTCCCTTGTCCCTCCCTCTCTGTCCTTTCTCTGTCCTCCCCCCACCGACCCACCACAAATATCACAGCTTCCGGTGAATCCTGAGTCCTCCAGCAACGGGTCAGCCACCCTGGGCACATGTGTGGGCCTGTCTGCTACAGCTAAGCCGGACTCAAGCAGACACAACCCCCCAGAGGGAAATCAGGTTTGGAGGGCAAGGTTCAACACCCAGCCCTGGCAGGGTCGCTCAGTGGGTTAGAGCGTCATCCCGTTATGTCACAAACCTGAGTCCCCTGTGTCTGGGCACAGAGACCCCAAGGGGGGGGACTCTGTGGGGCCACTGCCTGAACTGCACCCACAAAGCAGAGCTGAAGTTGGCACATGGCTACAGTGCGGGGTCCTCATGGGCACCTGTCTCCCTGACCAGCGTGGGTGTGGGAAATTGGGCAAAATTCAGCTAGCTCAGGGGGAAGGTCACCGGGGACTCAAACCTGGGGGCACAGCAGAGCTCCCCCCAGGATCTGCCACTAAGGAAGACCCTCTGGCCTCCACGCATGGAACCCCAATAAGGCCACGTGCCCCCAAGACAGGCTACTGAGGGGAGGGCTCTGTCTGAGGAACGTGTCTGAGACTCTCACATCTGTGGTTGGGTCACGGAGGACTTCAGCTCCCACACGGGGACTTCGGCAGACACGTGGCTGAGTCTCCAGACACCGCGTCCCCAGGGCCCTGGACAGCCACCTGCCCACGCTGGGGAGAGGTGGCCCCCCACCGGACAACCCAGAGCAGAAGGGCAGAGCGTCCTCTGTTTGCTGTGGGATGGTTTTCTCCCTCAGCCTGCATGTGTGCCTGCGTGTGTGATGGCATGTGTAAGGACATGGGTGCATGGGTAAGCATGTAACCGTGTGTATGAACACGTGTTTAAACCCCTGATACGAACACCACTTCCCCCTCCCAGCCCCCAACTGTAACTCGTAGCCCCTGTGCATTTCCCAGCCCGTGAAGGGGGGGTGGATTGCCGGGAGGGGACTGGGCCCAGATGCCTCCGTCAGGAGCCTTCCCTTCGATGACCAACATCTGAGCCACGCAGGGGTGCCCTTCCCCACCCTCCTGCGCAGGGGACACAAGCTTGGGGGTCTCAGAGGTGGGGCTGGACCCCATCTCCCTGCCTTCCCATTCCTACAGCACCTGGTGCAGACTCAGACGGAAAAGGCAGAGGCTGCGTGAGCCGACACCCACTTTCCTGCACACACCCCAAACCTGACCCTCGCTGAGTCCCAGAAAGAAGCCAGAGGTTGGATAACCCTGCAGAGTTACGCTTTGCAATCCAGGAGAATATCCGTCTTCACAATCCCACCCGAGAATGTGCTGATCCGGAGGCCGGAGGCTCCCTGGGGTGGGGGGACCTTGGTGGGCGCCCCAGAACCCACTGTGCTCTCGAAGGTGTGGCCAGCACCCCCAAGGAGGAAACCGCCCTGGACCAGCCCACAGACGCCCCCCAACACCACCACATCAATGTTGCGTCCCTCGTGGGGCCCAGGCACGGGGTCCAGGCCCCAGAAGTGCGGTGCAGGGGCCGTCTCTCCACGGCAGGGCCCCCCACACCCCCACCCCAGACCCCACGCTCAATTAATTTCCGCGTCCTCCCCAAATTCAATTAGAGGGGGACCCCGCGGAACCCGCCGGGCGCCCCACGGCCCGTCTTGACAAATGGCGGTGGTTAGCACGTGGACGCAAGCGGGGTGTTGAGTCTTGTTAATTTCCCCACTAATTCTCAATTACGGTAAAATGAAACCATCCATCACGGGGACAGGCGGATCGATGCAAACGCGGTTTTCCGGGTGATTGGCAGCCTCCCCAAAGGGCTGCTGTAAGTTGGTTTAAGGTGACCGCTTCTCGGAGGGGGTCGGGGCGGGGTGGGGAGGGGGGACAGATGGGCCTGCCCACCGCATTCCCCGGGGAGGCCCCCACGCCGGCCTTGTGGGGGAACACCGCCTTGGGAAGGGGGGACAAGGCCCCCGCCTCCGGCAGCCCCATCCGATGTCCAATTCTCTCCCTTTCCATACCTGCTGCACCGAATGAGAAACAAATTGCATTTCGCCACACTCTCGCTACAGCGGCCGTTTAAATTTTTCATGGAAACTAAATTCTCCCCAGACAAACCGCGCCCCTCGCCCCCCTCCCCGCCCGGGCGCGCGCGCGCACACACACACACACACACACACACCGTTGCGGTGGCAATATAACCGCGGCACCGGGGACAGAAATAAATTTGTGTCACTCCGTATCCGCCTTTCTCTCTAATGCCCTTCCGCGCAGCGGATAAATGAGGCGCCCGCAGAACACAATGACGGGTGGACGGGCAGGGAGTGCCGGGGTGGTGGCGCTCCCCTCCACCCCCACCCCCACCCCCGCACTCCCAGGCACCTCGTCCAGTACCTGGTATTAATTTGCAGCTGGAGTGTTTGCATTCATGAGGCCGAGATTGAAATGTAAATGAGACAGAGGACCCGTCAGCAGCGGGGGCGCAGGGTGTCAGAGACTGGGGGGGGGGTGGAAATAGCGAGGAGCCCCCCCAGCATCCATCAGCAGGCCGGGGAGTGAGGAATAAAGTTCCGGCGAGGGAGCGCGTTGCGGTGGGAAGGGCGAGAGACTCACTACGTGTGGTCCTGGACCCCGGGGATGATCAGGTGGCCTGGCTGGGTCCCAGGGGCCCTGGTCGTTACCTGATCCTGCTTCTGTGCTGGTCTGCGCACTGAGCTCTCTCTAGCGCACCCACCCCCACCAGGCCCGCGTCTGGGTGCTGCTAACACGGGGACCCCCAGAATGCACCTGGAACCACGGCCCACGCGTCCGTCTCTCTCCCTGTGACCCTGAAGCCCCCGGGAGCCCGGCCGGCTCAGTAATGACTTTCTGTGTCCCTTCCGTCGCCACACCCGCCACGTGCTGACAGGCAGACAAAAGGGGCGACACCGGCTGGGTCCCCAGGGCCCCGGCAGGACTGGCCGGCCGCAGGAGGACAGCTCAGCCAGCACCCGGCAGCGGGCCGACGTGGCCCCTTGTGCGGTCAGCGCCATCCAGGCAAGGCTGCATGGGCCAGTGTCCCGCGTGGGGGGTTGTGCCCCGGGGGTTCTGTGGGTTTGGGGGAGACCCGGCCGGGGACCTGCCCCGCCGCCTTCCCAGCCGCGGTCCTCCTGGGGGGGAGGGGCCCTGGTGTGGCTCAGACAGACCGTGACGACCCCACCCACCACCGGAGCGGCAGGGGGCACAGCAGCATCCGACAACCACACTGCGTGCCAGCTCCTCTCCCCACCCGCAGCGGGGGAAACCGAGTCACAGGGCCTTCAGGAACACGGTTGGATTTCTCAGCCGGTCCTAGGCCACGCGGGGGGGACCCCCACGTCACTACTTCACTGCGTCTCCACAGAATATTCCTGAAGCTACGTGGGTCCCACCAGTAGGCCCCTGATAAGGAGAGGTTATAGTGTAGGGCCACTTCAGGGTCCAGACCCAGGGAAGAAAGGTACACGGCTGTTCCGGAGGCGTGCTGCCCCCCCCACGTCGGCACCCCCACCGAACAGCACCTCTGCCCCAGCAGGCAGCCCTGTGTTGACCCAGAGCCCCCAGCGGACGTCACGATGCCCTCCGGCTGCTGGACCCTCCTGGGCTGTGGACGAAGGTAGGATGACGTGCGTCCACCATGGTGGGGTCCCACCGAGTCGATGTGCTGCCCTGAGACCCTCAGCACTGCCCGATGCATCCATCCCCCCACCGCCACGACCTCCGATCTGTGCCCGGTGTCCAGAGATCGGCCTTTTCCAGAAAGTCTCCGCTCGGGGGCCACATCGCATGTCCCCTGTTCAGACGGGCGCCTTTCTCATGGCCACCCACACCGAAGGCCCCTCCTTCCCTTTTTGTGGCTCTGTGGCCCATTTCTCTGCAGCCCCGAGCGCTAGCCCACTGTCTGGTCACCCGCACTTTGTGCCTGGTCACCACCCACTGAAGGACACCAGATCACTGCCGAGTCCTGCTCCTGTGGACAAAAGCTGCCGTGAACACCCGTGAGCAGGGTCAGTGTGGGCGTGGTTCTTAACCCCCTCAGCTAAGCACTGCAGGACGGGGGCGGCTGCACTGCGGCCCACCAGTTTCTATAAAGCCCATCAAATTAAAGTATCGTCAGGGTAACAGAGGGACTTACAGGGGGACGTCTTCAGGCAGGCATCTTACGTGGTCATTAAGAGCTCCGAGCAGAATGTCAGGGCGTAGGCGAGAGGAGTCTCCAATGCTGCCAAGAATTGGGGACCCCTGATGGCTGATGTGAACACACAATAAAGGGAATTTGGGGACCCCGGAGAGTGAGAATTCATGGGGTTCTCTGCTGCTGGGGAAGATGCATGTGGTTTATGGGTGAACAAAGAAATCAAAGCAGGCCCACGCACACCGTGGAGTGGAGTACTACGCAGCCATGAACAGGAGCGAGGCTCAGACTCAGGCTGCCGCGTGGACGGAGTGTGAACACATGGCACTCCGTGGGAGACGCCAGACACACGGGGTCAGACGTGCTATGATTGTACAGTAACTGTTTCCTAAGCCAGGGAAATCCAAGGAGACACCACAGAGATCACAGGCTACCGGGGCTGGGGCCAGGGACAGAGAGAAGCTGTGGACACTCGTGTTGGTGGTGGGTGTGTACTGAGCCACAGGGCAGTGGTGGAACTTGAAATATATTATATAGCTGCACGTACGCTATATGTATAATACACACATAGCTGGTAAAAATGTAAGCATTCTTTAAAAAGACTGTTTTTATTTATTTTTAGAGAGAGGGGAAGGGAGGCAGAAAGAGGGAGAGACACATCCATGTGCAGTTGCCTCTCTTGTGCCCCCTGCTGGAGACCTGGCCTGGAACCCAGGCTTGTGCCCTGACTGGGAATCGAACCGGCGACCTTTTGGTCCGCAGGCCAGCTCTCAGTCCGCTGAGCCACACCAGCCAGGGCCAATGCAAGCATTTTTGTAATTAAACAGTGAAAGCTTATAACCAACACTCATCGACGCCCACAATTTCAGGTCCACACTGTGGCTACAGTACTCCAGACAAGGACAACAGCCTGGGTCGCAGGGAAGGAGGGGACGTTCCAAGAACTGGCGTGTGGCTTTGACGCGGGGACCCCATCCTTGACCCCGATTCAGGGTGCTGTGTGCAGCCCCTACTTGAAGCAGTGGGTTCGGCCCATCTGCCCCCATTCCAGGGGCCCAGCGGGTGTCACCACCAGAGAGGCTGAACAACCCCCAACAGCAGCCCCACAGAAGCCAGTCCCTCTCCCACTGTCCCCCTCACACCATCGGCTTCTCTCCCCACATGTCCAAATATCTGCTTAATTGCTCCTCAAATGGATAGTTATTGTATCATAAAATCTGCCGTGCCACCCCCCTGTGCCATTCCACTGTGCAGACAGACCTGCCTCCGATGATCTATGACGATGGCGTATGCTAATCGGCCGCTTAATAGCCTGGCGCTGCCCCATAAGAGCACGAAGCCCTACCAGCCCTGCAGACGCATGTTGCCAGAGTCGGGGCGCCCGCTGCCGCCCAGCCAGCCCTGTAAATCACGAGCACCCCTCCGCACAGCAGAGAGAGACACCCTGTTCAATTATTTACGCGTGAATCAAAACTGCAGTGCCGATGCAGCATCCTTAGTTCGCGGCTAATTGTTTTATGGGTCCGTGATGAATCACCCGGCCGGGATTGGCCGGCGCTGCATGTCCCCTCCGTCCCAGGACGGGTCCCCCTCATGGAAACCCAGCCTCTCTGTCCCTGAGGGGACAGGGCTCCACTCGGCAAAACTTCACACACGGGCCGCTTGGAATGGTTCATACGTGCACAGCTGTCCCTTCCATGGTGTCCACGGGCTCCAAATAACTGCTTTTCTTGTCTGTTTTTTAAACGCCGGCCGTGCCAAGTTTAAACCCACCATGCCACCATGGCCGGGTGTCACAGTTGGTTGCAGTGTCATCTCCCAAACCAAAAGGTTTCCGGTTTGATTCCTGGTCCGGGCTTGTACAGGAGACAATGATCAATGTTTCTCTCTCTCTCTCTCTCTCTCTCCCCCTCATTCCTCTCTCTGTGTAAAATCAGTACATGTATCCTCACATGAGGATTTTTTTTAAACCCACAGAGCTGTACGCATTTTGTGGGGATCCCCAGAGGCAGGCTGGCCCTGGGCTCAGGTAGGATGGGCCTCACCCTCCGAATTCCTCCCCAATCTTGCTGACCCCGAACGAAGAATGAAAATGTCAGCAGAAGCCCTTGCTGCCTCCTTTCCCCAAAATGAGACGTTCACGGGGCTGGCTGTCCCCAAGGTCTGCGATTATCCCGTTGTGGATGGAAGAGCCCTCACTCTGGGATTATGGGGACAGCTAGACAGAAGAGGCGGCACCCCAGCCCCTCCCCCGGAGACTCTGGTGGCAGGATCTGAGGCACCACAGGGTGCGCGGCCCCTGGTGCCAGCAGGAGGGTGCGCTCCGCTGGGTCTCAGTTCCCAGAGATGACGTTCAAATGACCGGTGATAGCTTGTTACAATCGCCCTATTTTATGATGAGGCACTGGTCACCCCTGACTGGGCTCACGTGCGTATGAAAGTTTGTCATCGGCACGCGGATAAGAATCGTGGTATATATATTCGGTTTGCTACAAAAACATAGTATATACTGGGTTTCCTATGAGAAGAAACGTAGTGTGCCAGGTCTGCCCAGAAGGGGCCCAGCCATAGAATAGGAAGAGCAGACACATTTGTTGAAGAAGACACAAGATACAAGAAACATTGTACCCAGGACAATGAGGCCTCGGTCCCCTTCAGAGGAGGCACGTTGGGACCTCACACAGCTCTCCCAGCCACCACCTGCTGCCCCGTCGTATTTTCCTGAATCTCCACAACGGTCTGAAACCTCTTCCCTTTCACAGGTGAGTTCACTTTTGGGAAAAGTTGGACGTCACGGGGCCCCTAATCTGCCCGTCTATCATGTCTGTCAAGTGTCAGTTTGCCTATCTGTTTATCACTCCATCCATCTGTAAATACACACCATCTACCCACAGGTCAAATCTGTCATCTGTTGCCCCGGCTGCTGTAGCTCAGTGGATTGAGCGCGGGCTTCGAACCAAAGGGTCGCCGGTTTGATTCCCAGTCAGGGCCCATGCTTGGGTTGTGGGCCAGGTCCCCAGTAGGGGGCGCTTGAGAGGCAACCACACATTGATGTTTCTTTCCCTCCCTTCCCCCTCCCTAAAAAAATAAATAAAATCTTTAAAAAATAAGTATCTATGCGTGTGTATTAATCCATCTACCTGTAAGTATCTATCATACCTATTATATCCACCCATGTGTACATCCATCTATCGATACCTATTATCTGTCCCCTATGTGTTTATGTATGGTCTACATGTCTGCACGTCCATCCGCCAATTCACCCACCTGTACCCATCTGTGATATCGATTAGGTCTACCCATGCATGCATCCATGTAGTCTCTGTCCACCTGTGTATGTGTCTACCTCACCCCCGCCCCTCTGGTTCCATTTCTCTGCAGAACCCTGACTCGCACATGCCATTCCCCACCCGGGACCCTGGGGACAGGCCCCCCTGGCCCCTGCCTGAAGGTGGTCACGTGGCCCCGGCGGTGGGGGAGGCCAGCTAGGAATCAGCCATGCATGATCGGCAGACCCAGCCCCTTCCCCAGGAGTATCTGCCCCTCAATGTCCTCTACGCCGGTGTGCAATTTGGATGTGCCCCTGCAAGGTGAGGGCCCTCCTGTCCCCTGAGCCGAGCCTGCCAGCTGTGTCCCAGGGTCCCGGATGTCTGACACACAGCTGTGTCCCCCTCGGCAGGTGCCCGGATGGCAGCACGGAAGCCTCACCTTCTGCCAACATCTGAGCACCCCTGTCTCTCCTGTCGGGGCCGCTTCACACTTACAATCACTCAAAACTCCTAACGGTGCGTATGTATTATCTGGTGGGATCCAGAGGCCTGAAGACCCCGGCACACCAGCAGGCTAGACAAAGACAAGAGAGTCACCAGATCCCCTTAATGACCCAGGAACAATGAGTGGATTAACATGCAGATGCAGGACGACAATAGAACCTCCCAGAAGAAGCCATCTTCATTCCAGAAAAGGTGCTTCATGCATATGGAAATGCGTTCCCATTTGCTAATGGCCTGCTTTCCCACCCTTGGACGCACTCCAAGCACAATTATTTGGTGATTAACGTGTCTTTTCAACTTTCCAGTCGGGAGTCTTTTGATGGAAGTTTATGGAAACAAAGATCAGAGGGAGTCGGCAGAGAAGCGTGAATTGGATCTTCCCAGGAATAAATACACCAAAAACACAAGGGAACCTCCCCCCACACTGTGCATCGCCAGGACTGCCTTTTTCTGGGGCAGGGGAGTAGCCTGCATTCATCTATGTGGGGTCTTCCTCGCCCATCAGGAGAAATCGAGACAGCGGACTCAGTCACAAAGTTCCTCCGTGGCCCGAGAGCTTGCTCATTTTTATTGTGTATCATTGTCAGAGGACAGTGTTTCTGGCAGAGCGGTCATCTCCACATCAGGGTGTTGCAGTGGTCACCCCAGAACCTGGGAATGTGACTTAATCTCAAAATAGGATCTCTGCAGGTGGGATGAGGCAAGGATCTAAGAGGAGGGCGTCCTGGGTCAGGGTGGCCCTGCGTCCAGTGATAGTGTCCTGAGAAGGGACGGAAGAGGAGACACAGACCCGGAGGAGAAGGCACGTGGAGACAGAGGCAGAGACGGGAGGGATGCGGCCACCAGCCCAGGGCACCTGGGGTCCCATGAGCTGGAAGAGGCAGTTAGGACCCTCCCTGGACCCTGTGGAGGGAGCACAGCCCTGGGACCCCTGGACCTCAGATGCCTGGTCTCCATCCAGGTCAGAGAGAAGATGAACCCCTATAGTTCTAAGCCCCGAGGTTTGTGATTTGTTACCAGAAAACAAATTCATGGGCTCCCAGACCCACCACACTCCCCTTTCAGCCCTAACCTGATGTTCTTGTAAAAGTATCAAATCAAGTAAAACAGGGAGAGAGGACTGAACCCCCAGGAAAGCCAGGTCCACACCCACTGGATCTCAGACGTCCAGCCGGACCTGAGAAAGAATCACCCGTGGTCCGAGGCGTCCTATTGGAGCGGCTCCAGGGAACAAATACACTGGCCGTGGGCGGAGGCTACACAACCCGTGCCGTCATCGGTGAGTCAATCAACAAACACATAGCACATGCTCCCCTCAGACACGGGTCAGGGGAGAAACCGGTGTCCGGACGTGGGCAGGCACACGGTTCAGCCAAGGATCTTGTGACGCACACGTCCCAGACGGTGAGGGAAAGCCCTACATCGGTTGAAAGTGACTAAAATACAAAATGGTGCAGGTGGGGCAGCCAGCACGTGGGAACCAGGCGGGGATGCTGATGCCAACTGCAGGGTGAGGGTCCAGCGACCAAGGATCTCCACCCACCGGGTGGCTTCACACAGCAGGACATCCTCGCCCCCGTTCTGGAGACCAGGGGCCTCAGGTCCAGGTGTCTCCACGGTTGGCTGTGGGCAGAGGCTGGGGCCCACGTGGGGGCCTGGGGGACCCTCGAGGGTCACCGGGGAAGGATCACGATGACCAGTCATGGCATGGAATGAAGATGGAAAACAAAAACCCCACAGAAAAAGAACCAAGGCAGAAGTCCTGGCCGGAGGTTAGGGGGCAGAGACAGATGGGGTCTCCAGGGTTGCAGGTTGGAAGTCATGTCCAGAGGCTCTGGGTGGGGGTGGGGGCGGTGGCCCCGCCTGGAGTTGGAGGCTCAGGGTCACCTGGTGGCCTCATGACCAGCCCCAGAAAGGCGTCCCCAGCATGGGCAGCGTCTGGGGCAGGAGCCCTAGTCTGGCCACCGAGGTCCCCGGCCATCCCTCAGCACCAGGCGGCCGGCGGATGAGGAAACCGCCCCCTCGAAGGGCCTGAGTGTCGGTGACTTCCGGGGAGCTGTGTCTTCAGGGCCTCACGCCTCTCTGCCAAACACCAACGGTAAGGGAGGGACCGATTCTTCCCTTCCATGCCCTGCGCAGGCTGGCCCGAGTTCCCCAAACCCTAGCAAGGGGCCACCCTGGGCTCCTGTCTTCCATCCGGGATCGGGCAGGGATCCTCAGAGGATCCAAAAGGGCCCCTCTCCGCCTCTCCCCTCAGCCCTTGTCCCCAAGCCTCCCTCCGGGCTGTGAAGGGACACCAGCCCTTCAAGGGCTGTCACCAAGCACCCCAGGGTGGGAGGCCTTGTGGGCGGGAGCAGCAAGGCAGCCAGACCCCCAGTGCCCACTCCACACATGGCTCCCCCCTGCCGAGTCCCCTCCGCAGAATAAACAGCCCACCATCTCCCAGCGGGCGAGAGCAAGGACAGTGGCACCCTGAGAGGGCCCTGTGGCCAGCCACCGCTCACAAATATCCCTCCCCCTGGTGGGACAAAACCCCACGCAGGGCCGGGCAGCTACCCTCGCGCTCCCGGCAGCCCCTCTGCTCTGCGCCCTCCACGCGGGCACCCGCCCACCCGCTGGAAGCCGGCAGCTTTACTGACGAGGCCCCTAATTGGACCGGACACCCCCGTGAGCCCTGACCCCCAGCCCGCCGGCTGCCGAGGGGCCGGGATGGGGGGGGGGCGAAGGTTATTTACTACGTGCGAGCCCGCACCGGCCCGGCCGGCATGTGCAAACAGTTAACCGCAGGCCCACGGCCCGGCCCGGCACTTTGCAAAGAAAAAAAAAAAACAAAAACGGCGAAATTAACTTTTCCCCGGAACCTCGGAGGGGCGGCCGTGAATTACCCTGGAAAACAGGCGTTTCATTGATTCTGAAAAAGCACTTGGGCACATGTAACAACGATAACCTTTTAGAAGGTTTGGGAAACAAATCTGACACCCCATTAAAAGGCAAATGATTTTCTTT
>PVIA01007584.1:0-23874 GCA_004024845.1 Tonatia bakeri | reverse complement strand
TGTCCGCGTCCAACCCGCCCGGCGGTTGCCCGGGACCCGGCGGCCCGCTGTTTAAAAACAAGAACCGTGCCGTTTGCACGCGGGGCGGGGGACGACACAGAGAAGGTGGGAAGGGGAGACGCGAGAGGATTTCTGCGTGTGGGCATCATTTATTCATGGGCCGGGGGGGTTCCGCCGCGGGGACGCAGACCATGAAAAATTAATGCTCCAAGCGGCGCACTCGGAAGAGGAACTTGGCCTTTGGGGTCCCGCCGAACGCCGGGAACGCACCCGACGGGGGCGGAATAATAATGTCGGGTGAGCGCAAGTCACGCAGGGGTCTCCCGGGACAGGTGCGTGTCAGCCGAGGCGGGCGGGGGGAGAAGCGCGTCCGGGGTTTGGGACTGACCCCCACGTCCCTGACTGGCGTGCTGACTCATGCGGGGGGTGGGGAGGTCCGGCGTGGGATGGGGGGGTGGAGTGGCCCACGGTGGACGCTGAAACACCACCTGCCGAGGGCAGCATCCACCAGGGCCACCTCCAGTGCGCTCGCCACCAGAGGGAGAGCCTGTCGGTCCGTCTGCGTTTCTGCATTTCTGAGCTTCCTTCCACGGAGAGGCGGAATTCACGGTGCCGAGACCAGCACTCGGAGCAGTGCTGGTGGATGCTTCAGCCCAGAGCGTGGCTGGTTTCTGACGGGGTCCGAGCGGAGCTCCCCTCATATCAGAGTTCCAGGCGACGTGAAGCCACGACCGGGGGCAATACCAGACCCCGAAGCAGCAGACCCTTCAACACCCTCACCCTCACGCCCCACAGACGCGGGAGGTATCCCCTGCCGAAGGGGACGGCTGAGGACACGCCAGTCTGAACGGTCCTTCTCCCCTCCCAGGCCTCTTGCTCCAGCGGATGCTCCCTCAAACCCGGGGCCCTGCAATCAGACGGGCATTCGGGGCGCGACCCCCCACCCCCTGCCCCGGGCTGTGGGAGATCCACAGAGAACTTCTGCCGGGAGCCTTAGCACCCCCAGAGACCCTTGGGGTGCACATACCCCCTGTGTTACGTGGACTGTGCTCTGCGTCCTGCCCCCGCAGCGAGCCAGGGAAAAGAAATAGTCGTGAAGAAAGCCGAAGGAAGGGGGGTGGGTTTGCAAACATCCAGGTGTACGCGGACCCACGCCGTTCCCATGGTGCCGTTCCAGCTCCGGGGTGCCTTTTCATGGCGTCTCTGTCCTGTTTTGTCTCTCAGACACGGAAAATCCCCTCCGCACCCTCCACGCCATGGCATCCCCCGTGGTCACAGACGTCCGCCTTGCTTTCCCTGCATTGCCGACACCTCTGCACCTTTGGGGGTCTCTGGCAGTCGCTTCCTGCTACAGGGAGACACGTTGACTGGCAAACCTGGGCTTATTTTCCCCCCGTTTCTCGAGGCCTCATTCATGCAGAGGGACACTCGTGAGCGTCAATGTGTCTTCAAGACAGATTGATGCACAGTCCTCTCTCGGTCTCCTGTTCACGGGGACCTGGAACGACAGCCTCCGTAACCGCGGGGTCATCCGGGGCACAGCCTCCTGACGCTGCCACAGCCCATCACCATGCCCGAGAGCCCTGCCTGGTCCCGACCCCCCCAAATGTGCACTCCCCACCCTTTCCCACCGATTCTGGGTCCCTCAAGAAGCCGAGACTCCTGTAGACAGAACGCCTGCCGTTTCAAGTAACCCACTGCAATGCAACGCCAAAGGCAAAAGCAGCAAAAGCAAACGCAGAGCAACTGGATGCTACGAAAATCGCAAACACGGATGCAACCAAGAGCCCCGGCAAGAGCACAAAAATAATGGAAAGAGAGTCAGGGGAGGGAAAAAAAACTAGGGGACGGAAGGAAGCCTTTGCAAGTCCGATAGCCTATAAAGGTGTTGTGTTCGGAATTTATCCATAACCCCTGCACTTCGGCAGGAAGACGGACGACCAGGTTTGCAACGGGGGCAGCGTGTGTGACAGGGGCAGGTGTCTCAGGAGACTAGAGGCACAAGTAGGCGCGACACTCAGAAAAAGACGCTCTACACCGTTGGTCCTCAGGGAAAGGTGAGTCATAACCCCGATGACGGCTGTGATTTTTTGTTTTGTTTTTAAATGGCTGTTGGTGAAGAAGCGGGGATGCCGGCACCCTGGTGAAAACATAACATGGGTCATTCAGCCTCCACAGGACGCAGAGGGGCAATGCCCCAAAAAACGTTCGACATAGTGCAGCCCCGTGAACCGGTCATTCCACTGTTACACAGAAAACACAGAAAGGTTTCAAATAGAGCCCTGGCTGGTGTGGTTCACTGCATCGAGTGCTGGCTTATGAACCAAAGGGTCGCCGGTTCCATTCCCAGTCAGGGCACGTGCCTGGGTTGCAGGCCAGGCTCCCAGTAGGGGGCGCTCAAGAAGCAACCACACATTGCTGTTTCTTTCCCTCTCTTTCTCCCTCCCTTCCCCTCTCTCTACAAATAAATAAATAATATATATTTTTTAAATTTTGGAGCCCTGGCTGGCGTAGCTCAGTGGAGTGAGCACGGGCTGTGAACCAAAGTATTGCAGGTTCGATTCCCAGTCAGGGCACATGCCTGGATTGCAGGCCATGGCCCCCAGCAACCACACATTGATGCTTCTCTCTCTCTCTCTCTTTCTCCCTCCCTTCCCTCTCTAAAAATAAACAAATAAAATCTTTAAAAAGATTTGTGGGGGCGGGGAGGCTGGATAGCACCACCTAAGTGGACATCTGTGTCTAAGACATGACCCCTCAGGGATTTGATGACACTCAATGACACTTGCACAGACAGAAAACACACCAGCAGTTATTGATGGACTTGTCATGCAAGAAAACTTAGGTTCAGGGGAAAAAAAACTGTTCAGGAAAAAAAAACACCTTCCTATTTTGAATGCCTCTTGCAAACGTTCCTTCTCCGTGTGACGGAGTGGCCCTGCACTTCCCGACGTCACCCACAGCAACGTGGCACCGAGGGCCCATCCCAGTGTCATCAAGAACAAACTCAAGGACGAGGATCAGGCGGGGAACGAAGGAGGCAGCCTCAGAAAACAGCCTGACTACGTGTCCTGTGTCCACGGCAACCAAGTCCCCCGAACGGAGTGAGTGGCTTCAAGCGAAACAGATCGATCAGTCCGTGGCCCCGGAGATGAGAATTCTGAAACTGTTCTCCCTGGACTCAAGCCAAGGGCCTGGCCTGGCCGGCCCCACGGGGGGCTGCACGGGGACCCCGTTCCTTCCTGCGTCTGCTCAGCCTCTAGCAGCCGCCCCCGTTTCAGAGCCGGTGGCCTCTCTCTTCCCGTGCAAAGCCACAAAAGCCAGGCCAGGCCTTCCTCACACGACACCGCAATGACCGTGACACCTCTTGCTCCCTCCTCCACGTCTGAGGACGCTTTGGGTCACACGGGGTCACCCAAGCAATCCAGGATGCGGCCACCTCATGGGCAGTCGGTCCATTCATTTTCTCCATGTCGCCTGAGGTGGTCATCACAGGACCGGGGTGTGGACATCAGTGGGGACACTGTTCTGTCTCCCACACGGGGATTAGGATGCGGGACCTTTGGGGATGTTATTCTGTCTCCACATGAGGAGCAGGGTGTGACATCTGTGGGGACACTGTCCCCCACAGAGCCCCCAGGGCCTCCTCATTAACACCCCACACAGAAGCTTTTCTGTATCAACATTGAGAGGAAGCCAAGCTCCTAGGAATCTCTCAGCCCCTCTGCCTGCCCTGCGCCCAGGGGTCCGGGAACTGTGAGCCCCCCACTGGCCCAAAGGGGACCCGGGCAGGGCGACATGAGCATGTGCTTACAAACCCATCACCAGGCAGGACGGACACCCTCCCAGGCAGCCTGCCGGGAGACTCACCCCTGGTCAGTACCCGTGAGTCAGACTGGCCGGTGCTTCTGGACAGAACCCCGAAATGAAGCCGTAGCCTGTCCCTGCCCCTGCCCCTGCCCCCCTGCCTTGGGCCAGTGTCCACCCCAATGCAGAGCACCATGGGGAAAAGGGACTTTATTTCTGGACACGCGGTTCGACAGCCCCCTCCTCACAGACAACCAGTGACTCAGGCCGCACCCGCGTGGGCTAGCAGGACCTGGATCCTGAAAATAAAATGCCATCGAACACCCACCAATCAAAACCCCACGGCACACGTTTTCATGCCTTACACATCCGCCTGTCGATTACACCCCAATGAGGCTGAAACAATAAATAAAACAGCAGCCCACGCATCCCCAGGGGTCCTCTGAGCTCACCTCTACCTGTTGGCCACGGTGAAATGAAAACAACCATGAAAAGAAAACACACACACACACACACACACACACACACAGAGTTTATCAGGTTGATTCTTTTCGGACAAAGGAAGGCAGTCGGGGTGCTCACCCCTCACTGGCAGGAGAGAAACCCAGAGCGTCCCACCGAAAGCGGCCCGAGAGGTTCTTCAAACGAGAAACGCAGCACAATCCGGGGACTCGGACGTGGCCGTCCCGGGCACTGAGCTTTTGCAGAAAAGCGTTTCTCGGATTGATTTGGAAACGGCAACCACTGAGCACCGGCGGGGGGTGCCCTCCCGGGGTGAACCATTCGCCCAAGTCGGACCCATCGAGGCTGTACGTGGAGTTTTCCGATAAACACCACCAACCCGTAGATGTATTTTCTCTGCGGGATGATTTTCTTCACGTGGTTTTCCTTCTCCAGCTCCTTTTTCTTTTTTTTTGTAAGAATACAGGACGTAACATGTCGAACAGACAAAACATGGGTTTCTCGACCCTTCCTGTGTTCCGCTGTAACGCTTCCAGTCACAGAGAGGCCATCGGAAGTTAAGTTTTAGGGGCGTCAAAGGTCCCGCCTGCAGTGTCAAGGGAGACACAGACAGACGGGCAAACACCAATGCATTAGGAAGAGTTTACTGACATCCTCATGAAGACCGAAATCTCTCACAATCGGCCACCTGCCGACTGGACACCCCCAGGGAAGCCGGGGGGCTTCATTCAGCCCAAACACAGGACCACAGGAGATGACGTGGCCCAGCACAAACAGTGAGGCCAGAAAAAAAAAAAAAAGGAGGGGACGCACTCCTCACCCCTCAGCCTTGGGGCTGCCGCACCCGTCGCCTGCTGAGACACGGCCCACCCACACCGGGGACAGCAAGCTGCTTGGCCCAGTGTCCAGATCCCAGTGCCACTCCTGCCCAGAGACAACCCCCCAGAACTGCCCAGAGTGACATTTCATCCGGACGCCCCCGTGGCCGGCCAGGCTGGCACATACAGCCAATCCCAGGATGGCCGAGGTGGGCCATCATGTGGTTGGGCAGTGTCCACGCTCGGCCCCGAGGCGGTTCCGAGAGAACTGGGTGGGCTGGCTGACTCTCCCTGTGACGTCTCCCCATCGAGGTTCTGTCCACAGCTCAGCATCGGCCGCCCACGGCCCCGGATGTCCCCGGTCAGTGAGCGAGCGTCCTTGGGGACCCTGGTGTGGCCCCGTGTCCCTTCCACTCGGCAGTTCTGTGGCCGCCATGCCTGCATTGTCCCCCCCACCCCCACCGTTGACACACACAGCTGATCGCCTGGCTTGGACACGAGCCTCAGCCGGGGTGAACCAGCACGTAAATGCTTTTACGATGAGTCTTTGCTACTCAGGGCACGAAAAATGAAGCCCCTCGGGGTTCTGCTTTCTTTGTCTTTTTTAGTATACACCCAACAGACTCTGCATTTTGCAAAATATATCGATGGCATTCGGACTGCGGGATAATGGACTTCCTCTTTTATTTATTTCAACCAAGCAGGGACACGGAAGACGGTAGACAGAGCACCCTGGATGGAATCCACTGGCCACGGCGACAGGAAGGTCCCCCGGGTGCGGGGTGCAGCTGTGCCTCCCACACACAGGCACTCGGTCACAGCCACTGTCTGGTTTCTCCCGGGTGAGGGCTTCTTCAGGCCCATCATGGGGGAAGTCCCCTGTCCCCTGGCTGCCCAGGGACAGACCACACCGGGGACCAGCCGCCAGCCAGGAGCTGGGACACCAATTCCAACGCCACGAACCTGGTGCCCTGGACCCAGGACCTCACGGGTCAGAGGCAGCCCCAAAGAGTGTGGGGCCCCCTGCCGGTGAGGAGCAGGGTCCCTGGATCAGGTCTGCCCCAGGCAAGGGGCCTTTCCAGGTTCTGGGGGTAAGTATGAGTTCCCCTGGCAGCAGGAGGAGAACAGTTCAGCCCACCTCGGCCGGCACGGGATGGAGCACCAACTTTACTCTGGCTCCGAGAACGTGGGTGGAACATGGTAGACATACACGCCGGCTGACGGGGACCCAGAGACCCAGGATGCAGGAGCGAATTGGCGGGAAACCCCCAGGGGGTCTGCTTCGGCCAGGAGCTCTGTGTCCGCTGCTGCCAGCATCCTCGGGGACATGGGTGCTGAGCCCCACCCAGAACGGGAGGAGAAAAAGCTGACTGGTGAGAGAGGTCCCAGAGAGTCGGAAACCCCAGACACCGGTGGGAGGGGACAGCAATCGTCTCTGGCACCTGCCTGGGGGCCACGGGGTCACGAGCAGGATTCCCTGTGGAGGTCGGGGCACAGCCAGGGCTGGAAACCCGCAAGGGTGCCTCAGGTGGTTCTGAGGGAGTCCTGGCGGTGGGGGGCGGGGGGACCCGAGTCCACTGTCCAGTTGTTCTCGGTGGCGCCCACCCCAGAACGGACAGGAAGGACGAGAGCAGGATAAACTACATTCCCTGGGAAGCCCTCCCCCTGACAGGTCAGGTGAACACACTTCACCTGCTATTCTCTGCCGTCCATCACGGGACAGGGGACGGGGGGCAGGGGGCAACTCCCCACCAGCGCCGGGGATTCAGGAAATAGAAGCACATCACACCGTTCCAGGAACATCGGTGCTCCAGGCACCTGACCGCCGAACTCACACGCAGGACTGGCGGCGGCGGCGTGTCCCCCGGAACCCCCACCCACCCAGCTGCTCCGGACGGCCAGCACCTCTTCGAGACGAGCCCCAACATGGGCCCGTCTCTAACAGATCTAATTACCGGCAACGGCAGCGCCCCACCGGCCCCTGCACCGTGCCGGCCCGCCTTTCCGCCGTCCCGGCCAGCTGCGGGCGAGAGCCCGGCTCTCATCTGCGCCCCTCCACATGTTGCAGCACATGAAAGTAATTTTGTGCTCAACCGTCTATCAGTAATTAGACTGCACCGTCCACGGGTCTTTTATGCATCCGCTCGGAATGAGGGACGCGGAGTAATTACGGGCAATCCTCCTGCTTAGCAAGATACACCTTATGCATTTTACATGAGTCCCCATTATTATCATAACCTGAGTATCAAAGCCCCGTGGACTGGCTGTCTTCCTTTTCATGTAACGAGCCGCAATTCCCCAGAAATAGAATAATTTGAAAACGGGGGCGACGGAGATTCGTTTCAGCTATAATTTGTTCCATTTCCGTCGTCTTTTTGTGATGGGTCTCGTCACGGCCCCGGCCGGCGGGGGTCTCGGCAGGCACGCACGCGCACACACACACACACACACAGGCGGGCATGAGGGTCCCCCCTTCCAGTGTTAACATGCAGGCAGGGTCTCTCGGCCGGACCGACCGCCTGTCAGATGCTCAGAACCAATGCCTGAATCGTATTCGTGAGGGGGTCAGGAGAGGTGGACTCTGGGACCGGGAAGCCCATCGCTGGCCAAGACGGGGCACATCCTGTTAGGACCTGCCAGGGTCAGGGCAGTGGCCTGGGTGCTGCAGACGGCTCGTCCAGAGTGACTTGCATCCCGAACCCGCCACCAGATACCAGCGGCTCTGCTAGAATCCGGTGTGACAACCAGCAGCATTCTGCACACATGGGTTTGCATAAAACAAAGCAGAAATGTGTGGAGGCGGGTGTGGAATGTCTCTGAGCTGTTCTAGGGGTCTTGCTTTTCAGCGGGCAAATGGCCCCCCTCCAAGGGGTCAGGCGGGAAACCTTTGTAGGAACTTTCTCAAGATGCCCCTCCCATTTCTCGCACCAGCGTGGCCCGGGAGAGCAGGCTGGAGATGTTTTGGGTGGTGAAGTGGAGCTGAGAAAAGATAGGATCTAAAGGGGAATGGATCCCCAGAGTGGAGCCCACACACACTGTGGAATATTACGCAGCCAGGAACAGGAGTGAGGCTGTGACTCAGGCTGCAGCATGGATGGACTGAGAACACAGGGGACCCTGTGAGAGACATAAGATGCCCACGGGCCCGTGGGGCGGATTCCACATGTGTGAAGCGTCCAGAGCAGGGGACAGAGAGGGGGCCAGTGGTCGTCAGGGGCTGGGGGAGGGGGACAGAGTGAGTGGTCGTGGGGACTGGTCTCCTTCTGGGATGATGAGAATGTTCTGGAACCAGAAAGAGGCAGTGCTACAAATGGGCTAAAAGCCTCTGGATTCTTACTTACAAACAGTTCATTTTCCATAGTGTGAATTTCATCTTCACTTTGGAAACAAGGATGAAAAGCTACAGATGTATGCCAGTTCCATGAGGCTAATTGCATGCTAGAGGGGGCCCACCTGAGACAGAACGGGACAAATAAAATGCTGGATCTGTGCGGCAGAGCGGTACGTGGTGTTTTGCTCTGGGGGTGGGGGCACTGTGCCGTGAAGAAAATTCTGTCCGTGTCCATCTTTGCTTAGGAGACGTGAAAACCAAACCCCTCTTACTTCCCTTTGGAATGCACGTCAGCACACACCATCGGCTCAGCCAGGAAAAATAAATAAATAAATAAAAATAAAAGAACTGACAGCTTCATTCACAGACACGCAGCGAGAATGCAAACAGGTTCCCCGGGAAGATTAACTATATTGTTGCTGAATATCGGGGTGACTTTCAGAGAAAACAACACCCCACATAGTCAGGCTGTGACTCCCAGGTTTGGGCTCCGGGGGGAACGTGGGGATTTCAGGGCCCCTCGCAGGCCAAGCACTGCGTGACCCCACTTAGTCCAACCTCGCGGCCAACCCCGGGGTCGGCCGCAGCCGTCCATCCGGCCGGGAACGGCTGCTCCTCCGCGTGGCCTCGGAGGATGATGACAAGAAGCGGCCGCTGGCCTCGTAATTGCTTGGTCAACATCCAGGGTTTGGTTCTCATTGTTCTGCTGAAGTGGTTTAAGAGGGCTAACTCCTTAATAGCTGCAAAGGAAAAAAAAAGAAAAGAAAAGAAAAAACACAGGCAAGGAGATTGCTTTCGACACCGAAATCCTCCGCCCGATGGTAATTGCATCCTTCCAGCCGCGGAGGGAGGTCAGAGCTTTATTTTTCTTACCTCATCTGCGTGGCGTTCCTTGCTCCCCGAGGATGCTCGCAGTTCGGAGAAGCGTTTGTCTCCGGCTCAGGAATTCTGTGTACGGCGGAGTTCAGGTGGACGGGGCAGGGTGAGTCTCCGGCGAGACGGGCTTCGGAGCCAGGCGCTGGGCCCTGGGGCTGGCCCGCCCTGTGGCTGCGGAGCTGGAAACCCGGAGACGACAGGGGTCTCCGACTCCGACTGCATTCCACGCAGCGCCGACCCTGGTCCATAAAAAACACCATTGCACACAGAAATCACCCGGACGCCCAGAAAGGGCGGTGTGAGCCCTTCTCGGCAGCTCCTCCACTACAGGAAAAAAAATCTACAAGCAGCCCAGTTCCAGATAGAATAAAATGGTACTCAAAATATTTAGTCACGTGGGTCACTTGGCCAACTGCTTCAAAAGGGTTTGTGGAATAGCGATGACCAGGCAAGGCACAGCCCGAACTCCATCGGCCACCCCAGCCCTGAGGTGCGGTCGGTAACACTTTTTGTCCACGCCGTGTAGGTGCATTGCCGGGAAACGTGTCCCTGTGGTCGTCCCTGTGGCCCAGGTGTGTTTGGTACTGTGTTTGCAGGGGACACGGCGGGGTCAGCACAGGGTCAGCCTGCCATGAGACACCACCAGGCTGGTCTGACACATTCGTGCATTCATCAGCCCTCTGTGCAGAATAAGACGCCATTGGGGTGCAAGCGCCCCTTTTTCCAGTTTCATTCACGCAGGTGAGCTCTGCGCCCCCCCCCACATCCCCCTGCCGCCCTGGGGACAGAGGACAGGGCAGGAATCCAAGAAGCCAACCTCCAAGCCGAGACGGGGTCAGACACCCCAGCAGCCAGAACACCTCAGGGACAAATCAGCCGTCACGTTAAACAGCGTGCCGGGCAGCAAGAGGCCGTTTTCCTCGTTCCAGCCCACGAAATCAGTTTCTTTTTGGTGTCCCCACAATCGTGTCTTCCCTGCCACCCAGGATCACCCCCATGACAGCCCCCCTCCCCCGATGTCTCAGCCAAGAGCAGACTGAGGTGTGCTGACAACCCATCACTGTCCAGGGTAGAGGCCGGTGGACCACATGGGGCCCTGAACGCAATCGAAGTTTCCGTTGTTCCAACCCTCACAGCCACCTGGCTCAGTCACCGATGGCGTTTGTCCACTCAACCTGGGATGAAATTTCTTTTTGTGTTCATCTGGGTTCTGCCCTCACAGCATGAAATAAATGTATTCCCTTGTTGACATATAAGTATCCTGGGGTCTAGGGGGTTTCGGGGGGAGATGAGAAAAGTGTCACAGACTCGGGCCCTGAATGCCCCGCCACTTCCCACAGCTCTGGACGGTGGGCGGCCCAGGTCGGGGTCTGGCTGTGGGGCCACCTCCTCCCTGGGCCCTCCTGACGGGAGGGCAGACTGGCGGCCTCTGGGTCCCTTCTTACGAGGTCTCTCACCCCCTCACAGGGGTCCCAGCCTCATGACACGACCGCCTCCCCAAGGTGCCCCTCCGGACACCACCAATTTGCAGGTTAACATGTCAACATAGGAATTTAAGGGACGACTCACACGTTGGGTCCCAGGGGCGGAAGGGGCCCCCTCCCGGCGTCACTCCTTCGAGGGACCCATTGCGTATCAACATGGAAACGTCAGAGCGTGTCTTTAAAGACCGGGGCATCTGTTATAACCCACCCACCAGGCTGCACCCCAGGGACCCCTAACCTGTGCGCCCTGTCCTTGACGCTGAGTGAGTGGTGGCAAGTGCATGGGCTGGATTTCGCCGGCGTGCGCGCGTGCGGAGGAGTCCCAGCCCTCGCGGATGGTGCCGGGCCTGCTCGTGCGCCCACCCCGGCCCCCCCCCGCCCCCATGCGCAAGCGCATCCATTAGAAATCAATTAATCCCCCGTCTGCTGCCAGACGCATCGGCACCGTGTATGTGCGCGCTGCCTGATGCATTTATAACCCCAAATAAGTGGTCCCCGGGGAGCGCGTCCTGTGCAAACAGCATGAAAAATGCTCCTTGATTCCTGCAGGCGTGACTCGCTGCCTTAATTTAATCAATGGGGGTGTGATGAGAGGGAACGCGCGGGGTGCCCCTTGCGAGGCCTCGTCGGGGCTGAGTCGTTAACAGCGCCCCTACCCCCACCCACCCACGCGCATCTCCCGCGTCAAAGAGGCAGCCCAGAACCTCCCGGTGGTAATAAACACACGCCCCTTCCTCAGTCCTGCAAACGCACGCGTCTTCTCTCCCAGCGCCCCCGCCTGCAGACTGGATGGCCGTGACTGTTTGAGGCATGCCTTCCCGTGTAGGATGAACCCGTGCAAATATGGGGAGGACGGTGCCCCAAACGGAAGCTGGCTGTTCTTCCAACAGAGCCGTCCACGGCCAGTGTGGCCTGGGCTCGCCGCTGGTAGAAAGGACAGGAGGGGTTAAGGCTGCCTCATGCACCCACCAGGTAGCCTGTTCTTCTGTCCCTCTCCCCCCTGAACAAGCAGGAGCAGGCAGGGCCTTTGCTTTCTCCTTCCGCTGTATCGTGGAAGGGATATTTTCAAAGATTGTTTACCTTTATGCATGGAAGGCTCGTGTCCCCACCCACATTCCTATGGGAAGGCGGGACCTCTCACAGCCTGTGTTACCCTGAGGGGGCCGTGGGCGGGTCAGATCGTGAAGGTGGGGCCCCGTGATGGGATTAGACAGATGGAATTGGTAGGTGATGGTTCAGAGAAATACACAGAGAGACAGCAAGAAAGAAAAAAGAGATAAAGATAGAAAGGGAAAGAAAGGGAGGGAGGGAGGGAAAGGAAAGGAAGAAAGAACACACATCCCATGTGGGGAGGGGACAGGGGCCCCGAGGTTCCCCCACTCCACAGCCTCAGAGGCCAAGATGGGTTTTGTAAATGCCTTATGGAAATTAGTCCCTGGCCCACGAGGCATACATCTTAATATCCAAATGATTTACCCCCAACTCTGCTACGATTCGTGCTCCGTAAATTAGGACCATAAATGCCATTTGTGTGGCCATTAGCGGGAGACCATCGCTTGCCGCCTTCTGCACTTAGCGGCAGCCCCGCCCTGCCTTCCCTTCCCCGCCTGTGTCCCCCCTTCCTGGGCGGCGTCCCCGGGGTGGGCACCAGCCTGCTGACCGCACACCAGCCCCGCACGGCCCACTCTCTGACCTGCGGCCGAGTCATCAGGGCGACCCGAAAGACCGTCTCCTGTTTTCCACGACTCTTAGCTGTCTTCAACCTCATTGGAAACAATTTTGTTACATGGTTTGCTGACAGCTGTCCTATCAGCCCACAGTAAACAAAATGGACCGGAATCGGTGGATTTTGTACAGCCGTCTCCATACTGAAGATGGAAGAAAACACATTACATTTTCGGCGTATGACGCTTTATTATTTCTTGAAACGTAAAAATGCAACTGAAATGCAACAAATAAAAAATATGTGGGCCGTGTACGGAGAAGGTGCTGTGACTGGTAGGACGTGTCCAAGGCGGTCTGCAAAGTTTCTGGGCTGTAGCGACACTTTGGCGGGATGATTCTCTGCTGTGGGGCTGTCTCGGGCACTGGAAGGTGTTCAGCAGCACCCCCGGCCTCTCCCACTGGACGCCAATAGCGGGAGATCCCTAACCCACTCAAAATATTCAAATCAATAAAGTTATTGGTGAACATGAAAAGTGTGTCTTTTCTTTTACAGAAAAAAAAAACTAAATAAAGGGACTTTCTGGCCGACCCAATGGGACCCTTAGAACAAAATATACGTTCATCGGGTGTGTGACGGGTCAGCCTTCTGATCACCAAGACGCCACTGGGAGTTAAATTCGGGGCGAGGGGGGTCACCTCAACCTCAGGTCACACGTGATGCTCACAGGGTCCGATGTCCCACGAGCGTCGAAAGCAGGTTGCAGCGGCGAGGTTTTGAGTGCCCCTGTGGGACCCCCAGAGTGAGGGCCCCCGTTCCCGTTGCTGTCCCTGCACCCGGCGGAGGGATCAGAAAGAGCTGGTTAGCTGGAGATGAACTGCACGCCACGGTGGCTAATAGGCTAGAAAATTATCCAAAACAGCAAATAACATTAGCAAAGATTTTCCGATGTCATCAGCAGATCCTCTGAGGCCCAGGAGGTTTGAGAGATGGCGTAGGCGTGAGTCTCGGCCCCTGAAGTTCAGCGGAGATTTATTCCGTCCCTGATTCTTCTGTGGGATGCGGGAAGGGCCACCCTCTGGGGCCGCCCCCTAATGCAGGAGGTTTGTCATTGTCCCGGGCGTCTGAGCTCCGTGACGTGAATGTCCCTGCAGATGAGGTCTCTAGGCTCCACCACCAATAATCACCGCACCCCAAGTTTGGAAGTCACAGAACATACAGTTACCCGTTTGTCATTTTAAAGGGTGCAAATCAGCAATGTTTAGCCTGTTCTGCACCTCTCCCCAGTTCCAAGACATTCTCATGAGTCCCCAGACCCATCAGCAGCCTCTCCCCAGACCCTACTTGGGTGTATTTGCAAAATAAAGAACTCACAACAAGTGTGCAAGCAGACCCTTGTACATGTGCGTTCAAGGAGGCATTACTCACGACCACCAAAACGTGCAAGCAGCCCAAGTGTCTGCTAATGGGTGAATGGATGCACAAACTGAGACCCGGCCACACGGTGGAATAGTACGCAGCCAGGAACAGGAGTGAGGCTCGGTCACAGGCTACAACGGGGAGGGACCTGCATGAGCTGTTACTTGAAGGATTTTTAGCCCTTGGGTCCCAAGGTGCATAAGGTGGAATCTTTCCCGTGTTTGACCCTGGGGGTCCCGCAACCACATGCTCCTTCTAAGTGGGTGCAAACATCTTCCTTGTCTCAGGAGGACAGGGTCACTCCCTTCTGAAGGACAAGGCTGATTGCCCCGCTGAACACAGAGGGGAAACCGCCCCCCTCCCTGGACCTCGGCAGAAATGAACCAAACACCCTACCACGCAGGGCAGAGCCATCCAAGGTGCAGGCCCCGAGGCAGGTGTCTGCGGTGTGCATCCCGTCACATCAGAAACACTGACGGCTCATCCGGAAAGAGTGGCCCCCAACCCCAGCAGCACACTGATCAGGTCCTTCGGTCCCCGAGGACCACGGGGGCTGCTGCTTCCAAAGGGGCAAGGACCTCTCCGCCTGGTTTCCCGACAGAGAACCAAACACACAATAGAGACAGGTTTGCAGCTATGAATGCCCCACCGGGCCTCACTGAGTTGTTTGGTTTTTTTTTTTTTTTTTTTTTTTTTTTTTTTTTTTTAGAGAGGGAAGGGAGAGAGAGAGAGAGAGAAACATCAATCTGCGGTTGCTGGGGGCCGTGGCCTGCAACCCAGGCATGTGCCCTGACTGGGAATCGAACCTGCGATGCTTTGGTTCGCAGCCTGCACTCATCCCACTGAGCTACGGCAGTCAGGGTGACCTTTTTTTTTAATATATATTTTTCTTCCAATCGCTCTGTGGGCTTTGAGTGAAACTCGGTGCTGTGTGCAGCCAACACTCCCCATTGCCCTCCTCGAACAAGGTTCTGCAGGCCGACGGTACAGGTGGGTGGGGGCGGCTGCCTGTATTCCAACCCCACGAACACCCTCAGCGATGCTTTCTCACCTGACGGCACTCGCCTGCCACCTGGATGGCAGCCCCCTGCAGAGGACCGTGGGGGCGGAGGTGGGCTGCCACCCTGAATCCTCAGCAGCACCTTGGAGCCCGCCCCCCAAGGACCCGTGATCTCCAGGGACCCCCTTCTCCCCTGCTGCGTGCACAGGGGCCGAGACCTGAACCTGTCAGCAGATGCAGAAAACGCCGTCCGTCCACCTAGACCTAGAATCAGCCGATCTGAGTATCTTGCCGGCCCTGGACCTGCAGGCTGCCCCTTGTCCTTGCACCCACACCCGAGTCTGCACGTTTCTCTGCCGGCCAGGGGGCAAAGTGTGTGCACAGACACCTGTGTTAGGACCTATATGAGCAACAGAACCCCTAACCTCTGCTCCCCCAGACCCAGCACCCAAAACTAACCCCAATGGCAAGTGCGCCTGCAAAACCCACTTGCGTCCTGTGCTCACGAACACGACGGAAGAGATGGATGTGGATGTTCGACCACGACCTCTGCTCCCGGGCTGCAGGGCCCGCTCGCTGAAAGCCTTCTTCAAAGAAAAGCATTTCATTTCCACCCTGCTGGGGCCGGCGGCCAGGCCGCAATAAACACCCAATTCAAGGGCCTGTTCATCACCAGCGGCCGCCCTTGTCTGAGGGAGAGCCGGGCCGCCGAGCCGCGGCAGCGCGAACGCACCTCTGTCTTCGTCACAGCCGTCCTGGGGAAGGTGAGCTGGCACCGCGCTCGCAGGCCGCGGCGAGATTAATGAGATCCTGACCCTCCGTAAATCAGCCGCGGTCCGGGGCCGCGAGCGCTGGCGCGCTGTTATTAGCCAGTCGTGTTTAATCAGCGCAAGCAAGACGCCGGGGCCGCGTGCATGTCTGCCCGAGTCTGCCCGAGCCTGCCCGAGCCCCCGACGCACGCATGGGAGGGCCGGGCCCTGCTGGGGACCATCTGTCAGGCAGCCTCCGAGGCAGTGTCCCTCCGCGGTCGCGCGCTAGAGCAGAGGGGAGGTCCCTCCCCAGGGCGAGCCCACAGCGGGGCCTCGGAAAGCACCAGGGGAAAAGGATTCTGCGGAACAAGACGTCCAGAAGGGCGTGAGTGTAAGACAAAATACATCTCAGGCCTGCGACCCACACGCATGAAAGAAAATGCACCTTGTGCACGCCGCTGGGTGCACCGTGCACCGCACATGCCGTCAGCCAGGGAACGAGGGGTGCGGGCTCATTTCCAACCCTGACCTACTGTGTGCTCTGTCCAGGCTCTGACACCCTGCACTGCTCCAGCCACCCCTCCTCTCAAGCCACCAACGCATTTGCCACGACGCCAGGTCCCTGCTTTGTCGTCTCCCAAATCCAAAGTGCGACAGCTGGGAAACCCAGGGCTCAACCGATTAGAGGTCTCACTTCAGGCCGATGCTCGGGGACTTTGGGGACACCCACGGCTCTTTGCACACTCTCGCCTCAAAAGCACAGAACTCCCTGTATGCAAAATGCGCGGAGAAAGGAGTGAAAAGCTGTACACAAACAAAGCCCAACTCTGTGGACCCCCAGGTCACCCGGTGACATTCTGCCCAGGCGGGAACACAGGACGAGACACCTGTGGGGCAGCTGGAGGTCACCGCGGGTCGTACGTGCGCCCTACCCCAACCCCCCCCAAAAACATACACACTTCACTATGATCTCCCACAAATTGTCACGGTTTTTAAGGGGCACAAAGCGAAATAAAGCCATTTCACACATGTTATTTCATTCATACCTACGCTCACTCACAAGGCGGGGATTACACACACGTCTCACACGCAGGGAAACGGCAGTGCGTCGTGGTCAAAGACGCACAGAGTAAGCTCCGCCCCGGGTGCCCTTCGTGAGTTACAATGTATCACTGCTCCCTTCGCGGTGGTAACAAATGTATCCCTCCGTTTCCCTCTAGAAACGGAGCCTCGAGGAGAGCCCGCGTCTGCAGAACTCTGCGCCTTCCTCAGGCCTTGCCCGCAAATCTCCAATGGCTCCGAAAACGTTAAGTCTCTTAACTTCTTTTAAAGGGAAACAAATTCCAACGGCAGACGCGTGGCTCTTGTAAAAGGCGCACTAAGTAGGACAAATCCCCCATAAATGTTTGTTAACTCAACGAGTGGGATTTACTGTTCCCCAGAACCCCCGAGTTACGGGGGCGTTTAAACATGCCCTGGGCGCCACTTCTGCGCCTCGTACCCGCGCAAGGGCGCGCGTGCGCGCGCACGCAGTTCCAGCCGCGCTCCAGGCTCAGCCCCTCCTCCGCCGGCCTTGCCCTGACGCTGGGCCGGTTCGAAGGCCTCCAGAAATCTCAGTTCTCTCTGGTGCATGTTTAAAACATTTAAACATTCCCCCCGTCCTGGCAGGGCGACTCAGTGGGTTGGAGCATCGTGGCCTGCACCCAAAGGTTGCAGGTTCGATTCCTAGTCAGGGCACATGAGGGAGGCAACAGATGGAGGTTTCCTTTTCACATTCATCTCTCTCTCTCTCTCTCTCTCTCTCTCTCTCTGTCTAAAACCAACAAACATTCTTGGCTGAGATGTTTTTTTTTAAAGCAACATTCACGGCAGAGAAGATGCAGATTGCCACTGCGCTATTAGGAGGTTGGAGCCGACGCCGTGCATGCAGGAAGCTCCCGGTACCCACCCCCACCCCCAACCCCACGTGAGGGCTTTGCCTCAACCGTGGCTCCCAGCACAAGGGGCCCCCAGCTCTTGTTTGAGCGGGTCCCCTCGGAGTGCCTTCGCGGTTGCCGAAGGAAGTAACGTGTACACACTCTATAAATCAAGGGCCCGCGGCCCCACGCTGTTCCAAACACCTCGGTAATTAATCAAATCCAGAGTCCAACCCAACGCCAGTCAGAAAAATTTATGACCTACGTACACAAACAACAACAACAAAAAGTCGCCGTGGTCTCTCAGCGTTGTGGTCTGGGGGTCCGGCGGGGTCCACCGCAGCCGCCAACAGCACTGCCACTGGGAATGCTTCTAAATCGGTGGTGGTGGTGGGGGGTGGACAGAGAATTTGTGGGCAGAGCATTTGTTCCCCGAGACCAAAGTCCCTTCCGTGCGGCTGTCACAAGGAAGGGCCACCACCCGGTGGCTTGCAGAGTTCACGTTCTGACAAAGGAATGGGGACACACCACGTGTCACCTCCGCCCACTCTCTCCGATCGGCCACAGGGACAGCTCTGGTCCCGCTGCTGCCCTCAGCCTCAGGGATGGCCAGCCGCGTGTCCCCGCCACACGTGCATCCCCGCCAACCCCCACTCCTGCATGGGATGCTCAGCCACTTTCCCCGACGGACATCTGACCACATCTGGCCGCTGGGGAAATCCCTCCTCATACCCAGGACGAAGCCTACCTCCAGGGTGGCTGCATTGCCCCGGTGAGCCCCTCCCAGCCTTTCCCAGAATATCTTACTGTGCTCTGCTCCCCCACACCTCCCCCAGGAAGCCCTCTCAGATTGCCTGCCCAGTTGCAGTCAGCCTGCCCTGCCCCAGGCCCAATCTTGTGCATAGTAGGGGTTCCAATGCGGAGCTCGTAGTAGGTGCTTAAAATAGCACCTATTGAGGGGAACAGATGTGCTGAAATGTGTCCATACCTGAAAACTAAGGAGGGACCCTCAGCTGTGGGTCTGTTTTGTTCCAAAGGAAGCCTGAACCCTCCATGGCCCCCATGGGATTGAGGCCAGGCTGGGGGTCCCAGACTCTTCCACGGATGCTGGAACAAAGGGACTGCCCTGGTCCCCAGCCCACAAGGACATCCACAACCCCTGGCCCTCCTAGACTCCATGTCCTGCCAAGCACCCAAACACCTCACCCCTCCTTTTCCCTTTGCCCTGAGCCCCCCAATTTCATAGTCCTTCTGTCTCTGGCAGACGTGGTCTGAATAAAAGCCGGCAGCCCTGGGCCAAATGTGTGTCCCCAGATTCACGGGCTGAATCGTGACCCCCCACAGGATGCCCCTAGGAAGGGGCGTTTGGGAGGGAACCAGGTCAGGAAGGTGGGGTCGCCGAGCATGGGACCAGGGTCCTCATACACAAAGAGCCCTCAGGGCGCTCCTGACCCATCACACCCAAGAACGTAAGAGGGAGAAGACATCACGTACCAGCCCAGAAGGGGGTTGTCACCAGAGGTGGAACTGACCCCTGCACTTCCAAGCCCTAGACCAGCGCCTGCTGTGTGAGTCCCCAGCTCACAGAGGTTTGTCCCCACAGCCTGAGCCCATGGCTACAGCACCCACTCTGACGAGGCAAACCTGCCCTGGCCTCATCTGTGAACCCCCACTCCCCAGGCCTGCGCGCCCACGCTCCGACCCCACTGAGTCCTACACGTGTGTCAAGGAATCTTCCCGAACAAATGTGTGTGACTTCAGACCTGTCAGAAGCAGCGGGCATCCCTGGCATGTGTGCATGTGCAAGGTTCTGCAAGCCACCACCCCCAGCTGACGCACTGGGGGTGTTTCTGAATTGGGGGGGTCCGGGGCTGCTGGCACCTCCTCCTTTGCAGAGCATGCAAGGGGCCCATGTTCGCAGAGCCTCTGAAGCCAAGACCTCGTCCCCCCCGCCCGGCACCTGTCCCCCTCCTCCCCGCTCTCACACACAGCCCCGACAGGAAGCAGGAAATATTACCTGCAAACAATCACGGGCCTGTTAGGCAGTAATTGCTGCGCCCGAAAGCTGGGCAGCGAAACCGCCGGCCGCCTAATGCAGACTGACATCTGTATATTTTCCCCCCGCGTTGTCCACCGCACGAGGGGGCGACGGCTGTTCCAACCAGGCGCGAGGAGTGTTCCTTACGCCTGGCGGCCAGGTCTGCAGCCGGACGCCCGGGTTTATGGCTCTGCGAGGCCGGCCGGGCCCATGCGCGGAGGAAGCGGAGCGCGCGTCCAGCCTTCGCGCAAGGCCGCTGCCCACCAGCACCAGCGCGCACGAATCTGATGGTCTGGCAGCGTCCGCCTGTCCAGGCTGGCGCGCATCCCGCCGAGGTGGACCGCGCTCGCCTGGCCCCACAGGCGGCAGAGAGAAAAGGTGCCCCTTCCAGAACAGGGCGACGCACGAGTCACAGATGTTGCAGGCGTCAGAACTAAGCCCCAGAGGGCTCTGTCCCCACGGCTGCCAACCTCGTCCTCAGCCTCACGCTGCCTGCACCTCGCTCTGCCTGTCCCTTTGGGAGGTCGTCACCCCTGCCAGCACGAGGGCTCTCAGGGTCCACGGGGAGCCCCCCGAAGCCCAGCCCACTCCTGGGAAGCCCGTCAAAGCCCCCAGCATCACCCCATCCGTGGCCGCCACCAGTGTCCCGCTGAGAGCCCCCAAAACGTGACCCCGGAGCTTAGGAGCACGTGGAATGGAAATGTAGTCCCCAAGCGTCCTGCCGCCAACTCAAGGCCCGGCAGGGGCTGGGCCCGGCTTCCCTGCAGGACGCTGGTTTTCGGGGTGTTTCGGATAGCAAACCAGGAGTGCATGCTGACGGGATCATGGAGAAAGAGACCTAACCCGGTGTGTCCCCCGAGCCGCATGATGGAAAACCGTGCGCCACAGCTACCTGCTGCTGAGTAGCAAACCAGACCACATCCAGGGCATTCCGGGAGCCCCCCGGCACCCTCTTTGTGGAGGCCCCAAGTTGTGGAAGCTGGGCAGGGGGCCTCCCCCCTGAAGATTTACGTGTCCCCGGAGGGGTCTGTGCAGATGCCGGTAAACCATGTGGCAAGCTTTGATCTTCCCTAGGGCGCTCTCCGGTTCCTCAAAACCGTTCTTGTTCTGAAGCATTAGGAGGTGCCTCGCAACTTGGAAATAGGGGGGCGGGGGTGTGTACAACGACGGGGAAGGGGATCATTTCCTTCCGTGGCCCCCCAGCACCGCCGAGTGGGGAAACTGAGGCAAAAGCAATTCGGGGGCAGCTCTGGGGCACGCCCAGAGTTGCTCATTACCTGCTTATAACAAGGGGACCCCGTGGTGCTTTCTTGGGGGCGGGGAGGAGAAACCCCAGGTTCGCTTTGTGTTCGGAGCAGTGACTTCAAAGAAACTGCCCTAATTGAGAGCTTTTCTTCCCTCCCCCCCTTCATCCCTTATAACCAATATTTAATGAATTTTTATTAGAAAGGCATGCAGATGCGTCTGAGTTATTTTTCTGTGCTCCGAAGCCAGGAGGGCGGTGTGTTTTGCCTGGCATTAAGGTCTGCGTTTTTAATATCGGCTCCCCTCTCAGGTTCACTCCGCAATCACCAGGCAGAGAGACGGGGACAGAGACAGGCCCCCTTTGAAGTGAGGGCCCCCCTGGGGCCCCGGCCACGGCCAACAGTCAGTGCCCCCTCCCGCTGTCCACCCCCTTTTGTGCTGCGTCTGCAGGGCGCCAAGCCCAGGTTCCCCACCAGCCTCTCGTTCCTTCCTCTGAAATGCCGTTGCCTGCACCCTTAAGCATCTCGTTCCCAGACCCCAAGAAGCCCCCTTCGCCATCAGGGTCTTTTGGGCTTTGGAGAAGCTGGGCCCACCCCGCCCCCCAAGGCCAGTCCCTCCTGACTTCCCACGTTGCTCTCGAGGTTCAGCTGTCCACTATGGATTCGTATGGTTATTGTCCCAACCCCGTCACCCAGGAGTTCCAAGGGGGCCAGGTGCAGCACGGGGGCTATGCAAATGTCTGTTGAATGAAGGACTTGTCACCCTGTGTGGCCCATGCTGTCCCCATGCCTGCCGGGTGCCTGGCCATCTCTGGGTGTTGCCTGACGAACCCAGCCCTCCACCCGCCATCCCCCCCTGCCTGCACCCCAGTCTCAGCACCCTCATTCGGAGGTCTCCCTACAGGGGGTCCTGAAGCTGGGTCTTCCCCGGGCCCCTCTGCTGCAGGGGGCAGCCAGCATGGAGTCCCTGAGGTAAACCCTTCCTCCCCTTCACAGGGCAGCGGGTGGTCAGCAGATGAGGAACTGCCAGACACAAGGCCATGGGCCGTGACCTTGAGGGAGCGAGTGAGGTCAGAACTGAAGGTGGGCCGTCCAACCTGCCTCCTCTGGGCCCAGCTGCAGCCAATCTGTGGGGACAGCCCCCTGGCTCCCGAGGGCAGGGATGGGCACAGACACCGAGGGGAGGTATGTGTGATTATGAAGAGACAGTTCTCAGGGACCCTGGGGTACAGGACCGGCACACACACACACACACAGACACACATGCAGATCCCAGTTGCAATGACACAAGGTAGCTTTGCGAGATGAAGCCACTGGGGACACCGAGTGACAAGCACGTGTCTGATGGCCAAGTACACGTCTCCGTGCGACGGTGCACTGGCAGAGCGGCCCAGGGAGACGTCGAGGGACAGGAGGCTGCGCCCGGCTGAGCCCACGGCAGGGACGTGGTCCACTCCCAGGCCACAGGAAGAGGCTGCCTCTGGGTTTGTAATGACACAGTATCATACCAGTTCCTGCCCCTGAAAACCGAGGGGTGGACCACCTTTGCCCCACTGCACCGAATGCCGAACCCATAGCCGGGTGGGTGCATCCCCCTGGGGCCTCTCGGGAGGGAATGCACGGACAGAAATAACCTGCAGAGGCCTCCTGGGGGGAAACCCTGGCCTGCACATGGCCCCCCGTATTGCAGTGAGATCCGCCTGGAACTCTGCACGCGAGCCACGTGTGTGTCAACGGAACTTGCAGATGCAGAGATTTTGGCCGTGTCCCGTTTCACACACGGAGAAGATTTTGAACACAGGATGACCGACCGAGACAGAGTGGGCCTGCCATCCACGCCCAGGGCCTCTCGAGCTCACCCCCTGCCGCTGCCCGGAGAGGCTGAATGGCTTTGGAAGGTGGGGTGTCCCAAAGGTGCCTTTGCCTTTGCAGCCGACTGGGGGGAGGTGGGGGGGGGCTCATCACTTATCCTCAGACGACTAGAAGGAGCAGGCACTCAGTCGGGGCTGCTAGCATCTGTTTAAGAAGAGACAGGAGTAGAGCGAGGCTTTTGTGGGCTTGCAGTCTCTTGGTAAGAGTGGGGGATGTCGGCTGCCCCCCGGCACAGCCGTGGTGTGTGGGGGAGAGAACAGCTTCACACCACCGATGCCTCCGTACCTGCCCAACGTGGACCATCACCTGGTAAAATATTCGTTGGTCATCCTAGCTGCCTCCCCAGCAGCAGATCTGGAAGCAAGTTGTACGGCCAGGGCTTTATGGAGGGAGGGCCCCAGGAAACCCTCGGAGTCTGGGGTCGTCCAGGTGTCCCGGGGCCGCGCTCCCTCCACAGGCTCCAGGGAGGGGCCTTCCTGCCTCTTCCAGCTCCGGGGGCTCCAGGCGTCCCTGGGCTGGTGGCCGCATCCCTCCCGTCTCTGCCTCCATCTCCACATGGCTTCTCCTGTGTGTCTGCGTCTCCTCTTCTGTCCCTTCTCAGGACACTGTCACTGGACGCAGGGCCACCCTGACCCAGGGCGACCTCCTCTCAGACTCTCAGACCCTTCACCAAGTCTCATCTGCAAAGACCCTACTTCCAGATGAGGTCCAGTTCCCAGGTTCCAAGGGTCAGGTCTTGGACACAGCGTTCCGGTTGCACCATTGAACTCTTGTTCCTCCCGTACAATCTGACGAAACGTTTCCCACCTGGCTGGGCAGACACTTCCAGCAACAAACCAGCTCATGGAAAATAGACATTTCCGAAGGGAAGGAACCAGAAACAGGAGCCACACATTTCGCAAGCGAGCTGGTGATGAAAGGAACCCCAGGCCGTACGTATAAACATCGCTGTCGGCATCCAGGGAGCGAGGGCCGACCTGAGATGTCCTACAACACCACGAGGCCGGCTGCATGCTCTGTGGGAGACCTGGATGTGCCTTTTACGTGCACGACCACCACAGACACCCTCAGTGCCACTCCGTGCAGTGGAGGCCGAAAAAGGCCGCTTCCCCTGGGGCCCATGCTTCCTGTCGGTGTCATTGTGCCCTCGCCCTTGTCCAGAAGGTGTGTGTCGCTCAGGGGAGTGCTCACAGAT
>PVIA01007583.1:0-81573 GCA_004024845.1 Tonatia bakeri | reverse complement strand
CACGCAAAAACTTTTTTACTGACATGTCCCCTAGAGCGAGAGAAATAAAGGAAAGAATAAACAAATGGGACCTCATCAAAATAAAAAGCTTCTGCACTGCTAAAGAAAACAGTATCAAAATAAAAAGAGAATCAACTGTATGGGAAAACATATTTGCCAACGATACCTCTGATAAAGGCTTAATCTCCAAAATATATAATCAGATTTATATTATTTAACAAGTTAGATTTGTTAAAGCTGGTTATCACAGGGTGACAGAAAGTACATCTTATAATAGTTTTGTATTTATAAAATTCACGTGTGGATATGAATTTATAATAACTTGATGTAGCTCCAAGGAATATTTTAGCTTTATTCGATACACTAGTTTATTTTGTAGTCCTTTTTTTGTTTTTGTTTTTACTGGTTAATTGGAAAATGGGAAGAAAGAAATTTACATGATTTAAACATTTTACCTTTGTGTTTCCCCATATATCTGTGTATTTCTAATTAAATACTTAAGACATAGGTTATTTCTTTCTGATGTAAAATTTTATATTGCATAATATAATATATAGAAGGTATATGTGCTCTGGCTTTTCCCAGGCCACTATAAAACCTGAAAGATAACACATGCAACAGATTTTATTTACAAAGTAAATTGTTGACAATACTTTCCAGTCCTCTTGCAAGGTACTGACTATGTCTATTTCATATTATTGTCAATCTGGAAGGCACTATAAATCTAAGGGAAATAAATTTCATATGTGCCAAGTGCATTAAGAACTGCCTCTGCCCCTCTTCCCCCCATGTATACACACATAACTGTATATACATACATATATATACATATTTAATCAGTTACTAAATTATGTGATTAAACATAATGCCTAAATCTTCACAAAGATCTATCAGATTACTAAAGATTATAGGAGAAGAATTCTATAATTTCTTTTAATAAGAGTACCTAAATACTAGCTAAGTTTATCTGATATTATCCCCTTCTCAAGTTCATTCTGGAACTTCAAGTACCTCCTTCTTCCTGTTACTTTCAGAGTGCCTAAAAAGGGGATAGATTAGGGATAAATGTGATAAAAAGAAAGATTTGCTATATAGTGATATGTAGTTAGTATAATTAATTTCTTCATGATTAATGTACTTTCACATATTTATTCCTTAAAAGACAATAAATCTATTAAGCCATGAGTATTCATCACTAGAGTTATATTCACAAGAGTTTCTAATACACCACTGAGCAGTGAGCTTTTAAACCATCAAGTGATTATTTGTTCCTCTCTACAAATATGTGCCTGCTACAGGTGCAGGAAGCACTGGTCTAAAGTCTGGTCTGAGACATTCAGCAATTGGAGAAGGGTAAATGAATGCTAGTTATCAACTAGACTCAGGAATAGCAACCGCGGTCCCAGTTCCTTCCTCACCTATAAAGCCAACTTCTTTCAGCTGTAAGTTTCTTGGCAAAAGTGTTGTAGCTGCCAAAAGTTTCCAGGAGATCATCTGAGGTTATATCTTGAGAATCCAGAAACTGCTATCATCATAGCTTCTCTACTTACAAAGAATTTTAATAATAAAAAAAGAAGAAGACTGCTGATTTCTCTAGGGGTTGCAAATCATGTCAACTTTCTTGTCAAACTCCTCAAGACTATTTTCTTTTCTTTTTTATTATTGTTCAAGTACAGTTGCTCCATTTTCACCCCACCACACCCCTGCCCCCCATCCTTGAGCCTATGCCCTTTGACTTTGTCCATGGGTCCTTTATACATGTTCCTTGATGGCTCTTCCCCTATTATCCCTCACCCTCCTCCTCTCTGGTTACTGTCAGTTTGTTCTTTATTTCAATGTCTCTGGTTATATTTTGCTTGCCTGTTTGTTTTGTTGATTACATTCCACTTATAGGTGAGATCATATGGTATTTCTCTTTCACCACCTGGTTTATTTCACTTAGCATAATGTTTTCCAGTTCCATCCATGTTGTTGCTAAGAGTTGGAGTTCTTTCTTTCTGCTACGTAGTATTCCATTGTGTAAACGTACCACAGTGTTTTGATTCACTTACTGATAGGCACTTAGGTTGCTTACTCTCACTATTATCTCACCATCTAACCTTGTACAAGTGCTCTGTTTTCTGGATTCAGCTCACATTCCTTCTCCCCTCTAATAAGAGTCTCACCACTATTTTCAATGCAAAGCAAATAGAGACTTCTTATATGTCCTCAGTGCCTTCTGCTAGAGGTCAACTGAATTTTAAATCTATGTTTGCTACTTAAAATTTTTTTTATTGATTAATTTTAGAGAGAGAGAGTAATGGAGGAGAGAGAGAAGAAGAGGGGAGAGAGAGAGAGGGAGAGAAGAATTTGTTGTTCCACTTATTTATGCATTCATGGATTGATCTTTCCATATGCCCTGACTGGGGATGGAACACACAACCTGGCATATGGAGATGATACTCTAACCAACTGAGCTATCTGGCCAAGTACTTTTCATGGAGCACACTCAATAATGTATTTCACATACTACATGTAGTTATCACTGCAAAGTACAAAAAGAGGTCCTGGTAACAAGGTGTCACTTGGAAAGCCAATATTGAATCACCTAGTTCAGAGAACTAGGTGAACTAACCTATGTTTTCTTCTCCTTCCTTCTTTTCTGTTATAAGTGTTCTTGTCATGCTGAGCTTCTTCATTGTATGTCATTTATATTTTAGCAATGTTTTATTGTTACCTTCTGCATCCACATGTTCAACTTTTTCCTCAAGTATAACACTGGTCCCAGGACTGTCTTCCTACTCTCCAGAAAAGGCATAGCTCTCCACTTGCAGAATGAACCTCTGAGGGTCCATTCCCAAAATCTTGCATTTATTTTCACATTTTAAGGAAAAGTCTGAATCAACAATTCCTGACAATTCCATCAGAATCGAGTGCTCCACCAGTACCCCCCGGCACGGCTTCGTCCCGTAGCACTCCACGCCTCCTCTGCCTCCTCTTCCCCAACTCTGCTCTTTGGCTGCATCCATGATCCAGCTCCTTCTTGTGGCCTCTCAGTATATGTTTCAATATTAGAAATAACAAAGATGACACTGTGGCTTTATAAATGTGACAACCATAAATTCTCATCTGAAGCGATGGTATACTACGGCATGGCTGATAGGTTGTGTTGTGACTGTCGTGTACCATAAAGCATGTCGCAGAAAGTATTCATCTCACACATAAGGAAATCCACTTGCCTGGTAAGGCCCAAAGGGACCATGAAATATAAGAGGAGAGAATACCTCGCAGTCAAGAAATGGTCTGTAATAAGAGGAGCAGTGTTCTAGCAAAAGGTTATATCTAGAAGGCTAATAGCTTATTTAATGAGAATCAGTATTTCAATTTTCTATTAAGATATTGAAAACAATTTTCAAAATATCTGACTGAAGATAGAAGTGACATCCTGGCAGTCCGTGGTGCATTTGTATCTTTCAGAGTCTATTGTCATCATTTGACTTCACTTAATATCTGGTCTGTGCTAATTTTGCTCTAACAAAATACTGGGTTTATCTCAGACAAGTCCATGACAAAATGGGTTGTTACGTAGCAGTGAGGCCCTGTGAGATCATCATCTATAATCTCTCTGGCAGGTAGTGATCTAACTGGGTCTTGCTCTGCTCTAAAACCCAGGAGCAAGAACAAAGGAAACAGTAGCACTCCATGTATGTGTGTGCACATAAGCCCCGTGTGAGCGTGCATGTGTGTGTGTTGGGAGGGGTAATTCATCTGTGCATTGCATAGCCACACAAAATCCATATAAAAATTCTCTGCATTCCCAAAATTTCTAATGAGCTAGTATAATAGGCTCAAAAAGTAATAATTATAAAATATATACATGTTAATAATCAAGAATAACATTTTTGAAACTTCTGTTTTCTTAACTTTTTCTGTTGTGAATTAAAGATTCAAGTCCTACTCAAAATCCTAACTAAAAATCTTCCGAAAAGACATACTAATATAAATAAAATTCTCTGATGTAACATTTTCTAGATTTTTCAGAAAAATCAGCCAACTCTGTATGTATCTAGGAAATAAAAACTCAAATGCTTTTTTAGTCTGTAAATAAATTCTAAAGATTATTCACTTCATTTCCTGTTTTTTTTTACACTTGAAACAAGAGCATATACATATTTAGTGGAATCCTGAAAGAGGCCTTCTGATTCCAACTGCAAAGTTACAGAAATCAACTGCACAGAATTTATAAAGTCAATTTGTATAATTTGTGGTATTGAATTATACATTATTTGTGTCAAACTATGAATTATAATTTCAGAGTTGCATTATTATTTTGGTGACTGAGCAATACAATTTTATAGGAAAATATTTATAAATAGAAATACTTTACATGGAGCAGGATAGGATATGGGTTGTTCCTAAAACCAGTGAGTAAATAACATACATTAAAATCATTTTAATATCTATTTTCTAATCATCTTTATTAAATTATTGCCTGTTAATTAAAAAATCACAATTTAAATAAAACAAATCTTTTAAAATTCTTCTTCATATATCAAATACTCGGAATAATGTAGTTTTCTTCACTTGGCTCCAGTAGATGAAAGCCTTACCTGGAGCCCTTGTGAGCCCTTCAGGCAGCTCACCAGAGCATCTGATCTAAAGAAATGTCTGAAATTATGTCTCTTAGCTAACTGCTGCATCTACTTTACATATTACTTTTTATTTCTTTAAATTTTTTTAACTTAACTTATTGGGGTGACATTGGTTAATAAAATTATGTAAGTTTCAGGTGTATAGTTCTATAATACATCACCTGTATATTGTATTGTGCATTTACCACCAAAAGTCAAGTCTCCTTCCATCACTATTTATCCTTCCTTTACCTCTTCTACCTCTTCCTGGCCCCCTCTCCCTCACATTGTTAAGCATTAAAGTTATTTCTCCTGAAGTAGACTAAAGTATTCCCTTCCAGGAAGGTTTTGGAGCTTTAGTTTCCCTCCCCTCCCTTGAATAGGATAGATGCCGATCATTTTGTATAGTGCACAGAGGCTGATCTAATGTAATTTTAATGTAAGCTTGTGAATTCTCCTTCAGGCACAAACTTTAGTTTGAATGCATAGTCACAGAACTGGCAGGAGACAGCTATGGAGCTCTGGCCATCCTGATATGTTAGGCCAGTTAGTGGGTTTGAACTCTTGTCTAGGGCAGACATGGACTTGTGGATACATTTTTCCATCATTTTACTCTTCCAACATGGGCTTACTCTTGACCTTTGAGTTTGGCTGCAGAGTGTGATGTCATAGAGTTGTAGACTCATGACACTGGGTTTTAATTCCAGCTTGACTTCTAGATTGTTGTGACCACAGGCAAGACTGTTAACTTCTCTGAGTCTTGGCTTTTTAGTCAATAAAACAGAAACTGTTATGCCTATCAGCATTATTGATTAGATGAAGTCAGTTAATACGTAAAAGTATTTTGAGCCATTTGAAGCATCATGCTGATGTTTTACTTTCCTATTTCTGCACTAGTATCCACATATATATAAATGTACTTTGCCTTGTATTACACATTTGCAAAAGAGAAAAACCAAGTTAATGTTAGATTAAGTTAATGTTTAATATTCTTTTAAGAATATTAAAAGTTATGGACAAATTATGTATACCTTAAATAATAATGATGATAATATATTATTCAGCTGGTAAATTGTTGAGCTAAAGTATATCTTAAATATTGGTTCTCACTTTGGCTACACAATAAAATCACCTGAAGAGTTTAAAAAATTCCCATTACCAAGGTCCCATCCAGACTAATGAAATCAGTTTCTTTAGGGATGAAGTCAAGGCATCATTGTGTTTTAAATCTCTTCAACAGATTGTAATATACAGTTGAGGCTGAGAAAAATTGATGTAAAATATTATTATAATGTGAAAGGGAGAATAAGGTAAATACAATTTTTGAGTTTCTTCATTTGGACTGAGAATCAAAGGCAGCGCTGACAGCATGGATATGATGGTTAAGAGAGGTTTTTTTTAGCTTTTAAATTCATTTTATTTGTTAATACATAATTTTTATTATATTTTTCCATTACCATTTAGTCCCTTTATTCCTTCTCCCCCTGGAAATCACCCTGTTGTCCTTGTCCATGAGTCCTTTTTCTTTTTTGCTCAACCCACCACCCCCTAACCTCCCCCGCTTCCACTAGCTGTCATCTGTTCTCCATCTATGAGTCTGTCTGTTTTGCTTGTTAGTTCAGTTTGTTCATTAGAGTCCACACAGTGAAACCATATGGTGTTTGTCTTTCTCTGACTGGCTTATTTCAGATGGCTGAGAGTTTTACATGTAGAATGGGAATCAAACCTTCACTTTTTGGCTTTCTTTAGTTTATTAGGTAGTTTTTACCTAATACAACTCTGATTTTTATCTTCTATAATGTTCACTAAAGATCAAAATAGATTATGCATTAAAATACCTCTTCTAAGTAAAATCTCATGATAATGAAATTCAAACACATGCCCATGTTTTGTATAATAGATAATTTGTTAAAAAGAACATCCAATATTAGAAATCAGATTTCTCATCTGTAAAAATTTATACCTTGAATCTGGGTAATATTTATAGTTTAAAAATCACTTCTACATATTTTATTTATATTTAAAATGTTTTAAAATTTAAGTATAGTTGTTATGTAATATTATAGTAATGTTAGGTATACAATATGATTCAACATTACACACCTCAGAAATGATCACTACACTGTGTTTTAATCATCTGTCACCATGCAAACTTATAACAATATCATTAACCACATTCTATTCACCTTTTCATCTATTCCCTGTTCCTCCTGCAACCATCTGTTTGATCTCTGTTTCTGTGATGTTTTGTTTTATTTGTTCATTTGTTTTGTTTTTTAGGTTCTACATATAAGTGAAAGCATATGGTATGTGTCTTTCTCTGACTTATTTCATTTATCATAAAACCCTGTAGTCTATATATTTTATTTCATAACAGACTTGATACTGAATGTCTATGAAAAAATAAATGTATAAAGATAAATGCATTAAATTAGAATTCTTGGTTATTTTGTCATTTTATTGCGATGGGTAGTTTGAAAATTGACTTGGTTTCATCACTGAGAGGAACAACAAAATTTACTACATATTTCTTTTTTAAATTTCTTTTTTAAAATTATACTTTATTGATTGTGCTATTATAGTTGTCCTGATTTTCCCCCCTTTGCCCCCCTCCACCCAACACCCCCACCCCTCAGGCAATACCCACACCATTGTTCATGTCCATGGATCATGTATATAAGTTCTTTGGCTTCTCCATTTCCTATACTCTACATCCCTATGGCTATTCTGTAACTACCTATTTATATTTCTTAATCCTCTCACCTCTTCATGCGTTTCTTCACAACTCCTCCCATCTGGCAATCATCAAAATGCTCTCTGTATCCATGATTTTGTCTCTGTTCTTCTTGTTTGCTTAGTTTGTTTTTTAGATTCAGTCATTGATAGATCTGTATTTTTTGCCATTTTATTGTTCATCGTTTGGATCTTCTTTTTCTTAAATAAGTTCCTTTAACATTATGATAGCTTTGCTGGGTAAAGCAATCTTAGCTGTAGGTTCCTGCTTTTCATGATTTTGAATATGTCTTGCCAATCCCTTCTAGCTTTCAAAGTTTCTTTTGAGAAATCTGCTGGAAGTTTTATGGGAGCTCCTCTGTAGGTAACTAACTGCTTTTCTCTTGCTGCTTTTAAGATTCTCTCTCTATCTTTAACCTTTGGAATTTTAATTATAACGTGTCTTGGAGCGGGTCTCTTTGCATCCATCTTGTTGGGGTCTCACTGTGCTTCCTGGATTTGCATGTCTATTTCCTTCACCAAATTAGGGAAGTTTCTGTCATTTTTTTTTTCAAATAGATTTCCAATTTCTTGTTCTTTTTCTTCTCCTTCTGGCACCCCTATTATGCAAATATTGGAATGCTTGAAGTTGTCCCTGCGGCTGCTTACTCTCTCCTCATTTTTTTGGATTCTTTTTTCTTCTTATTGTTCTGATGGGTTCTTTTTTGCTTCCTTAGGTTTGATGTCATTGATTTGATTCTTGGCTTCATCCACTCTACTGTTGATTCTCCATAAATTGTTCTTTATTTCAATTAGCATATCCTTAGTTTCTGACTGGATCTTTCTTATGCTGTTGAAGTCCTCACTAATTTCCTTGAGCATCCTTGTACGCAGTGTTTTGATCTCTGCATCTGAGAGATTGCTGAGTTGCATTTCATTTAGCTTTTTTTCTGGAGTTTTGTTTTGTTCTTTCATTTGGGTCGTGTTTCTTTGTCTACTTATTTTGGCAGCCTCCATGTGTTTGTTTCTATATATTAGGTAGAACTGCTTTGACTCTGTGTTTTGGTAGCATGTCCTAATGTAGTAGGTGTCCTGTAGGATCTAGTGGCACAGCTCCACTATCACCCTAACTGGGTACTTGAGATACACACTTTGTCTGGGCTGAGTACACCCTCCTCTTGTAGTTGAGCCTTGGTTGCTGTTGGCAGATCAATGGGAGGGATTTTACCCAGCTGCAAGGACTGGCTGTGATCACTTAGTGCCAACCTTTGCCCTCTGTGGAGGATCACTGTGCAGAGGCAAAATGGTGGTGGTGCTCTGATGTGGTCTATAGGTATCTACTGGGTGTGATGGCCCTGGGGTTTCCTGGGTGGTGCAGGTCAAGGTCAGCCCCCACTGGTGTTTGCCTGGGGCCACCCTGCCTGAGTTATAAAGCAATATGGGATGGTTGCTACTTGTGCTGGGCTTGGAGATTCCCAGGTGAAGCCAAGCTATGAATCTGGGCTGGTTGTTGCTAGTGCTGGGCATGGGGTTCACAGAGGTCTGCTATTGTTTGTTTGAGAGGATTTAGGAAGTTATGAAGCATGAGCTGGGACCAGCCATTCATGTGGAAAAGCATCTTGGGTTGGGGGGAGTTTTGGGGATCTCCAAGCCAGGTCAAACAGAGTTAGCCAGTGTTAGCCAGGTTGTTGGAGCCTTGATATGGCATCAGCTTGCTGGCCTTGGGAGGGGAGGATTTAGAAAAAGGACAATAGATTCTGCTTGCCTCAATGTTAGACACTTTGGTTTCTCCCTGTATTCCACTGGTGCCTTTCAAGCTGCTACCCTGATACTGGAGCTCAAAGGAAGTGAGTCTGAGTAGGTGAGTCTGTGTGTGGGTTCTTTAAGAAGAATTGCTTGTTGCTGTTGCAGTTTCTTCCACTGACTCAATCTCTGCTGTTTTTCTGCAGCCAGAAGTTGTGGGCTTATCTTCTTGGCACTGCAACGCTGGGCTGGGGGTCCTAGTGTGGGCCTGGGACTCCTCACTCCCGAGATATCCTTCCCAAGTTTTTATTCACACATGTGGGTGAGGTACCCACATCTGCATCCCTCCTACTAGTCTGGATGGATGTGGTTTCTTTAATTCCGCAGTTGTCAGGTTTCCATATAACTCGATTTCTAATGGTTCTGAGTGATGGTTGTTCTATATTTTAGTTGTAATTTTGATGTGGTTGTTCGAAGAGGTGAGCCATGTCTTCCTATGCTTCCCACTTGACCTAAAGTTCTCATGACATATTTTTCAAGAGCTAAACAAAGTTTAGTCCTCTAGCTAGGTAAAAAAATTGTATTCATTTTAATTCATTCCATATCATCAGTGGTAGCAATTTAAAAGAATTTAAATTACATTCATTGGGATGACAGTGGTTAATACAATTAAAGATGTTTCAAATGTATATATTTTTATTGCTAAGTAGAATGTATTTTAATTTGATTAGATATACATTAGTTCTCTAGGTCACATTAGGGGATAAAGAAGTATGCTTTTGTTAATAAAACTTTCCATTTGTTCAGTAATTTTTGCCTTTCAAAGCATTGGAAGTGCTTATGTGAGTTCAAGTCAGCACTCTGTCTTGCACACAGCAGTTCTATAATTATGCATTGTAACTGAAGCAGGTTTAAGTAATATCATTTAACAGAATAGAACATCAAGGCCACAGCAGGCAAGTATCTGAGATTATGTGCTAGTTTAATAGTAAGATTGGTACACAGAACTTGGATTTTGGGTCAGATAAACCTAGGTTAAAATTACAGCTTGACCAATTATATCTTTCACAAGTACTTATTTTCTCTGTACCTGGATTATTCATTTGTAGAAAGGAAATAAGATTCTTGTGTTGACTCAATGAAATAGTATGTATAAGCAAGACCAGTTATATAACTAGTTAAGCCTGGTACAAAATGAAAATGTGAGGCTCCTAGCTCAACAGTTTTTAAGAATTAAAAGCTGATGCTCTTGGCTGGTGTGGCTCAGTGGGTTGGGCATTGTCTACAAACCAAAAGGTTGCCAGTTTGATTTCTGGTTAGGCTTCATGCCTGGTTTGTGGGCCTGGACCCTGGTGGGGGGAGTGTGAGAGGCAATCAATTAATGTTTCTCTCTGGCATTGATGTTTCACTCCCTCTCTTTCTCCCTACAATAAAATAAAATAAATAAGATCTTTAAAAGAAGAAAAATAGGCAACAGCAGAGCATTAAACTAAGTGTGGTGCTCTTCTGTGCACAGGGCTTTTTCATAGTTCAGTTTCTTCCTTCACATAACTATTGAATGTGTAAGTTTTTACTTCTCAGTGGAAGGCATCAGATATTTTTATTTTTTATTTTATTTTTCATTTATGCTGTTATACTTGTTCCCACTTTTTTCCTTTTCCTCACTTCCACTCAGCTGACAATTTCCCCACCTCATGCCAAACACATATTGTCCATGTTTATGGGCTGTGCATAAATGTTCTTTGGTTAATCCCATCACCATCTTTTATCCCATGCCCACCTCCGCCACCCTCCCCTTTCTGGTAGCTGTCAGTCTGTTTTAGGTATCTAAGCTTCTGTTACTCTTTTGTTCATTGGTTTGTTGTGTTCATTAGATTCCTCTTACAGGCGAGATTATATGGTATTTGTCTTTCACTGACTGGCTTATTTCACATAGCACAGTGCTCTCCAGTCCCATCCATGCTGTCACGAAGGCTAGGAGTTCCTTCTTTTTTTCCTGCTGCATAGTATTCCATTGTGTAAATGTACCACAGTTTTTTTTTACTCATTTATTGGTGGGCACTTTGGCTGTCTCCAGCACTTGGTTATTATAAATAGCACCACTATGAACATTGGGGTGCACTGGCTCTTTTGAATTGGTGTTTCAGGATTCTTAAGGTATATTCCCAGCAGCAGAATCATGGAGTAAAAAGGCAGTTCCATTTTTAGTTTTTTTAAGGAAATTCCATACTGTTTTCTGCATTGGCTGGACCAGTTTGCATTCCCACCAACAGTGCATTAAAGTTCCCCTTTTTCTGCATCCTTGCCAGCACTTGTTTGTTGATTTATTAATTATGGACATTCTGACAGGTGTGAGGTGATATCTTACTGTGTTTTAATTTGCATTTCTTTGATGATTAATAATGTTGAACATTTTTTCATACATCTATGGAAACTCTGTATGTTCTCCTTGGAGAAGTGTCTATTCAGGTTTTTTTGCCCATTTCTTAACTGGGTTGTTTGTCTGATATTGTACATGGAAAACCCTAAACACTCCACCAAAAAACTGCTACACCTAATAAATGAATTTGGCAAAGTAGTGGGGTACAAAATTAATACCAGAAATTAATGGCATTTTTATACATCAATAATGAGCTATCCGAGAGGGAAACTAAGAAAACAGTTCCATTTTCTATTGCAACAGCAAAAAAATAAGGCACCTAGGAATAAATTTAACCAAGGAGGTAAAAGATTTGTACTCTGAAAACTATAGGCCACTGAAGAAAGAAATGGAGGAAGAAACAAATAAATGGAGGCATATACTGTGTTTATGGATTGGAATAATTAACATCATTAAAATGGCTATTCTGCCCAAAGCAATCTATACATTCAACACAATTCCCATTAAAATACCAATGGCATACTTCACAGAACTAGAACAAATACTCCAAAAATTTATATGGAACCAAAAAAGACCCCAAATAATCTCAGAAATCTTACAAAAGAAGAACAAAGTTGGAGGTATCACAACTCCTGTATCCAACTATACTATGAGATCATTGTAATAAAAACAGCCTGGTATTGGACAGGAACAGACAAACAGATCCATGGAACAGAACAGAGAGCCCCGGAATGAACTCATGCCTGTATCAGCAACTGCTCTTTGGCAACAGTGGCAAGAGCCTACAGTAGAGCAAAGGCAGTTTCTTCATAAATGTCATTGGGGAAAGTGAACTGGTACATGAAAAAAAAATGAAACTGGACCACCAATTTACCATACACAAAAATACACTCAAAGTGGATAAAGACTTAAATGTAAGTCGTGAAACCATAAAAATCCTAGAACAAAACACAGGAAGTAAAATCTCAGATATTAAATGCACGGTGTTTTTCCTGATATATCTCCTAAGTCACTGGAAACAAAGCAGAAATAGACAAATGGGACTACATCAAATAAAAAGCTTCTGTGCAGCTAAAGAAACCATCAGCAAAACAAATAGGGAACCCATTGTATGGGAAAACATTTTACCAGTGATACATCTGAAAAAGATTTAATCTCTAAAATATACAAAGAACTAATACAACTCAACAGCACCTCATGTTTTTAGAGTGAGGAATCAAAACACCTGCAAGTGACTCAAGTATAGTCTCTGAACCATGATGTTTTAAATTTAATAAGCATGTAAATTTTAAAATTTAGTAATCCTCTCATTAGTAAAACTATATAATTTATATATTTTTAGAGGGATAATGTAAAACAAACTTTAAATTTAGAGTGTTCAGAATAAGTGCATGCTAATAACTAAATTTACTATTCAGAGTAGGTGAAAATAGAGGGCATTAATCTCAGTGAATTTTTAAATGCATTGATTTTCAGAGAAAAAACACATAGCTGCCATTAGGAATAACTAAGTCAGAGAACTGAATTGAGGTTATACTATTTGTGAGGGAGAATATGAACAACTTTTAACCTTCTAGATGCCTTTAGTAAAGCATAATTTAAAACTTCATGAACTTTTTAGAATCTCTGGAGAATTAAAAACCTCACATCATTACCTCATTAAAGGCACCTGTCTGATTTATTTTACTGTAAATCCAACACTTGGCCTAGATCAAGGCAGAACAGAAAAAAAATTATCTTTAAAAATATCTATGATGCTCAGAATGATTAATACATAATCTGAGCTTCAAGAAGGGCATTAAGAAATAAAGGAAATGTCTAGATCAGGGATCCAAATAGTAAGTGGCTCCTAACAATAGAAAGAAAAAACTTGAACATGAAGATAATCTTGTCTGATATGTTCAGAAAATAAGGTGGGAATATGTGAAGCTTTGAGTTAATAATAAAGTGAAACCTTTATACACCATATTAAGGATTTAGTGAAGTCAGAGTTGGGTGTGGGAAGGAGAGAGTGTAGGATAAACCAGAAAACCTTTTCAGATCCATCAGTTTCTCCTTGTATAAAATGGGCATTTTACCAACCATCAATTCTTATACATTGTTGTGCTTAACCCCTGAAAATAATCATAAAACCCCCACAAAAAGTACTGCCCTGTATTCAGCATGGTGACAGCATTAATGTGTCCCAGACTACATTAATGAGGGAAGACAAACTATGGATTCATTGGACTTCCCTGAGCATTTCCTGAAAACTCATCAACTGTGAAAACTCTTCTCACCTGCTCTGGATATCCATCCATACTCCTTTGCCCTTTAGTTTGAATTAAGCACCGTCCAGGCTGAGGTCCCCGGGTGGCCTGTGTAGAGGGGATCTGAATAGGCAATGGTGACTGAAACTGCTGGATGGTCACTTTGTTTATATTTCCCTCGTATGGCTGCTGCTCACGGCTCCGATGCTGAAGGCTTTGGGACCCCATCAAGGTCTGGATATGGCTGCCTGCCTGTGGGGAAGATAACCGATCCGATGAAGATTCATGGTGTCGACAGGATGTGATTAGAGTATCAAATACGTACAGAATATCTCTCTGGTCAAGTGGCATCATTTGGGCTTGCAGCCACAGCTGGAAAAAATAATGAAAAACAGCAAGGTTCTGCCTACTGTGCTTTGTGAAAATGTTAATGCTGGAGCAAGGTTGCATTAAATACATTTATAGTCACCTGGTGGTTTGCCAAAGTTTATTTTAACTCCCATTCTAAAGGAACAAAATTGTCTAAGAAATTTTAGGAGGAAAAAGAAGTCACAACTTAAAAATCAAATGAAGTTCTATACAGCATTTCATTTTGAAAAATACCAGGGAGAGAGATGTTAGCATGTGAAACGTCAAGGGGAAATGATACAACCTGGTTCTTAATTCTGAAACAGAAGAATTGAATTACATACTTTCTTTTATGCCACAAGGGCTTAGTGAGATTGCTCACATGAATATAAGTATTTATAAATTTTATGAATATAAGTATTTACATCAGTATTTATAAATTTTCTGCATTTACATATCAAGAGTATCATTTTGGAATCTTTAAGTTACATTGAAAATTAATCACGCGATAGATTCCTGTGAGTATCGATAGCCTGTGGAAGCACTAGATCAGGAAAGGTCTTCAAAGCGAGCTCTGTATGCAGGTCATCTCGTGATGGGCTTTCAGGGATTCCTCAGCACCTCTAAAATTACAACAATCATTTCTTAATTCTTAAAGGCAGTTGTGGAGGAGAGAGGGCAAGCTCACTGTGGCCTCCCACCTCCAGAAGATGTAGTGCAAACCCCCACTCCCTTGTTCACTCCTATTTTCTCATCTGTCTGGCTCCTTCACTCATTCTGCCTGACATCTTTTCTACCAAACAAGCAGTTCTGGTTGTGAGCTGGTAATATAAAATATGTCTTTTAAAATTAAGTATGGCTTAACATGAAAATCTAACACAGGAAGTCAATGCTCATCAGTAGTAGTGCTGTGCTTGGTACTTCACCCATGACTACAAAAGAATCTGAGAGTTTACTTCCTGAGTTCACTTTCCTTTTTGTTGATCTTTTAAGGGTAGATAATTTGAAATTCAAAAATGAATTTCACATTAGAATTCATTAACAAAAAAGCCTGTGAATTTTCCTGACTAATCAAGATTTTGATTACTGTGAAAAATCAGGTTAGAGGAATAAAGGAATAATTATTAAACAAGCATTCAGTGAAGAGATTAATTTTAATTTTTAAAAAGTTTTTAAAAAGAATAATATCAGAGACATCAGGAAATGACAGTGATCATGGGAAAAACTGAAGATGAAAGGCATATTGCTTGATTTCAAATAAGAGGTAATTTCAGTAAAGAAAATATTCAAAATTATTTTTTTGGCAAAGTAAATAACCATTTGATTATATTTTTTAGGTGTCTAACTTTTTGTCTTGGGCTCATGTACAGTTTTTACGTTCAAAAACATCAAAGATACTTTATTCATGAGAAAATGAGGCAAAGATGCAAAAAGGAGTGTCAGTTAGCAATCCAGCACTGTCCAATACAATTAACCAGATCACAAAGATATAACATCATAAACACAACTAAGATAACCATGTAAAGGGCAAATATATATATATTTCCTTATCAGCCATTCTAGAAAATTGAACACCCTTCTTGTCAAGTTTTTCCTTAGTGCAAATTGAATTATCTCCTATCTCTATGAAATTTCATGTTCTCCTGTCTGGGAGGAGAGAAAAGCCAGGACAAGCACAGTATCACATTTTGAACTGCTATACTTGGGATGAACTCATTGGCATGCTGGGTTGTTAGAGAAAATGTTTCCTAAAGTTTGAGGAGCTGGGGCTATAGAGGCGGACTAAGGCTGGCTTTGCTGGCTACTGAAGAGCCCCTTGATTTCACATTTATACCTGCTTCTCACCTCCGCTGGCGTAATATTCCTGGCTCTTCAGTCAGTGCTTGAGTCAGTGGGGAAGTGGAGGACTGGCAGTTTAATGGAAAGTGATCACACAGACAAACAAGGAATTCTAATACCCAGAAACGCTTAGAAGGATCCAGAACAAAACTAGAGTTCCATAAAGAGTAATCTGCATGAGAAAATCAATAATGACTACTTAACAATTACTTCACTGGTTAGAATATTCTAGTAGTGGTCTATCCGAGGGTACAAAACAAATTCTATATATTGTAGAATGGTAAAGGCCTTTAGATTTATTTTTCTGGCTTTTTTTTCCTTCTCATGGGACAATTTGAACTCAGGATTATGCTACAATGTGGAACGGAAGGGCAGGAACCATGTCTTACTCACCATCTTTAATGACTGGCATAGTAACTGGCATTTAATGTATAATAGCTACCTTCCAAATAGTAGGTGCCAAACGATAAACTAAAACTTACATGTATTGTGTTCTTTAACCTTTATAACAGTACTAGACATAATTATTATTGTCCAGTTTTACTGAGGAGAAAACTAAAGCTTGTCGAAATTAAGTAACTCTCCCAAGTCATTTGCCAACTGGTAAACTGGCAGGACTGGGGTTTGAACCAAGGCTGTCTGACTATGACTATCATAGTGCATTGAAAAGGAGTCACGACAAGGAATGAAAGGATCAGGTTGTTGAGGTAGAATGTATTAAATATCTTCAGCAGCTCTTCAATTTGCCAAAGAGCCATTCCTACTCATTGAATTAGGTCTATTATCTATTTTAGATACCATACATGTGACTTAGGGCTTTATAGTGAAGCAACCAGGCTGATGCTTTGTGTATTTAGTAATCTTCCCATGATTATGAAGTGATGAAGCTCATGTTCTATATGGCTTGGCAAATCATATAGGGGCTTAGAAGGAATATGCTGTAAAACAATTGTTTGCCTCAGCAGCAGTCCTTTCACTGGGCTATGGGCTGCAGTGAATGGGGAATGACAGCTGGAGAAAGCAAGGAATTAACACTAAATTTTGTGTGAAGTTAAGCAAACATAAAGGACACAAGATATCTAAAAGAACAATTATGGTATGGGGGACTGCAACGAGGAAGATTTTTGACTGGCATGAAGGCTCAAGAAAGGTAATAAGGATGCTCATGGTGAAGTACAAAAGACTGATGAAAATGTAGCAAATGTCAGAGCCTGGGTTATTCAAACAGAGGGTTAGCTAGAGAACACTGACTCATACAGGAGGGGAATTTGAGCAAGAAGGTTTCTGTAAAGTCTGAGCTACATGTCTTGAATGATAAAAAGAAATAGAGAAGATTTGACATTTGTTTTGAACTTTCAAGGGGAGGTTGGACAAAATAACATGTATTTGAGGAGAATAGTGATGGAAAAAAGTGTTTTCAAGTTGACCCAAAAACAGATCGTCAAGCTTTACAGGGAAAAACTCCAATATCCGTAGGACCCAAGGAAACATTAATGTCAACACCACAGAAAAGGAATGTTGATTTGCTACTCTTCTGCAAAATTCATTCCTCAGTGAACAAAGCTTATTATGAAAATTTAAAGTGTTTGGAAGATTTTGTAGAATATAAAAGAAATGTCTTTCTCATTATGACAATACTTTGGTTCACACAATTCTCCTAGAAAAGCGTGTGAGACTGAGAAGCGTGTTACCCAGTTGGGTCATCTGTTTTACTACTACCCATCTTGAATTTCTAACCATTTGGGGTTCCTTCAAAAGAAGAAAACATGACTTCAAAGGATGACAATTCATACCACTGAGAATATGAAAATGGACACAATCTTTTTCAAAAATTTAGTCCAAACAAGTTCTAAAAATGTTTGGGAGCAATTGTAACAACACAGAATCATCTATAAAGGATAATTCAGTAATCAATTTCAAGATATCAGCAGCACTCATTGAAGTGAGTCAGTTTCAGTAATTTTATGTTGAATAAAACAACGAAAAGACCTATCACTTTCTATCTACACCATGTATTCTGCACATTCTTCTTTTTAACATGTAGGTTAAGTTTTAAAAATTGTGACAGTAGGACTTCCACTTCCAGGTCAATTGAGTAGACACACTTTCCCTTATTCTCTCCATTAAGAAAAATTAAAAATTATAATATCCAGGTCCCTGGATATTATATGCAAACAAATATAAGAAAATCCTACAGAGTAGATAGAAGAAAGTGGATCAGCTAGGGACCTGGGGACCAAGTAAAAACATGGTGGTGAATTTTCTGAGTTTTATTTTTGTGTCATGTATCCCAGACTTGGAGCCGGAGAAGCATATGACCCAAATAAGTCACAGGAAACACACATACACACACACCCCAGAGTTGAGGGAGAGAAAGAAGGAGAGAGAGAGAACAAGCAGAAAGCAAAAATTAAACTGAGACAAACCTTAATGTATAACTTCTGGAATGCAAAGGGATTAAATACACAAATTAAAAGAGATTGTGACAGAGTGGATTAAAGAATGTCACTCAACTATATGCAGACTGCAAGAAATCACTCAAATATAACTATACAGGGAGGTAGAAATTAAAAGGATCAAACACATATCATGCAAGTATTAATTTAATGAAAAGAGAAGTGACTATATTAACACTAGATACAGTAGGTTTCAGAGCAAAGAAAATATGCTAGAGATAAGGGATTTTATATAATAAAAACGGGTCAATCCACCAAGAAGTTATAGCAATCCTAAATGTGTACATAACAAACAACAGAGATGTAAATATGTAGATGTAAAGCAAAATTGATAGAACTGAAAGATAAATGGATAAATCCACAATCATAATTGGAGATTTCAACATTCCTTTCTCAACATTGATAGAAGCACTAGACTACAAATTAGCCACAATATAGAAAAAACTCAACAATGCTATCGACCAATAGATCACCTAGAGAACATTCTACCTGATAGCAGCATGATACACATTTTCTTCAAGTTCCTACAGAATATTTACATACTTTTTCTTTTAATTTAATCTTTATTGTATATATTTTCAGTACCATTTAGTCCCTTTATACCCACCTCTCCCCAGCAATCACCACACTATTCTCAATGTCCATGAGTCCTTTATCCTTTTTGCTCAATCCCTCCACTCCCTAACCCTCCACTCCCACTAGCTGTCATCTGCTCTCCATCTACGAGTCCTACAGATTATTTCCTTAGATAGACCATATTCTGAACTGGAAAACAAATCTAAACAAATTTAAACAATTGAAATCACACAGAATGTGTTCTCCAACCACAATGAAATCAAACTAGAAATCAATGATAGAAGGATAAAAGGAAAATATGCAAACACTTGGAAACTAAACAACACAGTTTTAAATGACTCATGGGTCAAAGAAGAAGGTCTTAAGGGAAATAACACAATACATTGAACTTAATGTAAATGAAAATACAATGTCAAAGTTTGTGTAACATAGCTAAAGCAGTGCTGAGAGGGAAATTAATAGCACCAAATGCATATACTAAAAGGAGAGAAGCCTCAAATTAATAATTAAAATCTTATCTCAAGAGTTTATAAAATGAGGAGCCAAATAAAACCTGAGAAAACATAGAGAAGGAAATAATAGGAGCAGAAATAAAAGAAATTCAAAATAAATAACAGAAAAAATAAAAGAAACAAAAAGCTGTTTTCAAAAAAGATCATAAGATCAACACAGTTTAATCAAGACTGAATAAGAAAACATACACACACACACAAATTACCAAAATTAGGAATACAGAATGGGATATTGCCACAGATCCTGCAGACATCATAAGGATAATAAGGTAATACTAAAATAACTCTACACACAAATTTGACAACCTATATGAAACAAGCCACTTCCTTGAAAAGCACAAACTACCATAACTCACCCAATATGAAATAGATCATTTGAAAAACACTGCAACTGTCAAAGTTGGAATCTGTAATTAAAAAACTCCCAGAAAAGGTATCTCTGAGCCCAGAACTCTACCAAACATTTAAATAAGAATTAACACCAATATCACATACTCTCTTCCAAATAATAGAAGAGTAGGGGGCACATCCCCATGTATTGTATGAAACCAGTGGTGTTATCCCAATAACTCCAGATAAGGACAGAAAAAAAAAAGAAGAAAGTAAAAAGAAAACTATAGAGCAATACCATTTATGAATATAAACATAAAAATCTTTAACAAAATATTGGCAAATAGAATTCAGCAATATATAAAAAAAATTACACCCCAAGACTAAGTGGTGTTTATTTCAGTAATACAAAGCATGTTCAATACTTGCAAATCAACAAATGAACTGAACCATATTAATGGGCAACAGAAAAAAAATCATGTGATCATATTAATGGAAGCAGAGTATATTTGACAAAATTCACCATCCATTTGTGATAAAAACTCAGAAATATAGAAATAGAGAGCTTCCCTAACTTAATAAAATATCTACAAAAAACTTAGAGCTAACTTAAAGCTTATGTGAAAAAAATGAATGCTTCTTCCATAAGATCAAGAAGAAGGAATGGATGTCCATACTCACCACACTTATTCAGCATAATGCTGGAAGTTCTAGTCATTAGAATAAGGCAAGAGAAGGAAATAAAAGGTATACAAATGGAGAGGAAGAAATCAAATGTCCTTATCTATAGATTACATAATTGTCTACACAGAGCACCCTAAAGATTCAGCAAAATTTTCCCTAGAAAAAGTGAATTCAGCAAGGTCACAAGATACAAGAACACAAGTATTTATGTATGCTAGCAGTGAACATGTAGATACTGAAATTTAAATGCAATATCATGCACAGGCACTCAGGACAAGCCAAATACTTAGGCATAAATCAAACAAAGCTTATACAAGATTTACATGCTGAAAACTACACAATGCTGAAGAAAGAAATCAAGGATTTAAATAAATGAAAAGATATTTATGGATCGGGAGACTTAACACAGTAAAAATGTCAATTTTCTTCAAATTAATACACAATTTTTTTTAAAATTTTATCTTAATCATCGTTCAAGTACAGTTTTCTCCCCTTTACTCCCAATCCAAATTAGTACACAAATTTAACAAATTCCAATAAAAACCCCAGAAAGATGTTTTCTGTTTATAAATAATATTATTCTAAACTTTATATTGAATGACAATGAAGCTAGAATAGCTAAAACAATTTTGAAAAAGAAGTATAAGGTGAGAAGAATCAGCCTAATTTCAAGATTATGTGTGGTATTGGCAGAAGGACAGACAGACAGATAAATGGAAGGGACTGGGGAACCTATAAATAGGCTCACAAGAAAAAAGGCCAAATGATATTTTGGCAAAGGTGCAAAAGCAATTCAGTGGATGAGAGACAGTCTTTTCCACAAACGATGCTGGCACAACCATTTGCAATCCATAGGCAAAATAAATGAACCTTGACCTATGTCATATCTTAGATGACCTATTATTCTCAACCATAGATTTAAATGTAAAATGTTAGGAGGATGAAAAAACAAGCTACAGAGTTTGAGAAAATATTGGCAAAATACACATTTGACAAAGGATAGTATCTAGAATATATGTAAAAACCCTCAAAACCTAACAGTAAGAAATTAAACAATTCTTTTGGAATAATGGTCAAAAGACATGAAGAGATATTTCACCCAAGGGGATATACAAATGGCAGCAAATAAGCACATGAAAAGATTTTCAACATTGTTAGCTATTCAAGAAATACAAATTAAAATCCCAATGAGATATTACTATAAACCAAAATGACTAAAATAAAGCATTGGAACAACAAATGCCGACAGTGAATGATTAGAAATTGGATCACTCGTAGTCAGCTGAAGGAAATGTAAAATGGTATAATGACTCTGGAAAAATATTTGGCAGTTCCTTAAAAATTACTAAACATGCAAGTACCATATGATCCAGCAATTACATTCCTGGGCATTTATCCTGCCCATGAATTTTTAGAGCAAATTTTTCATAACAGCCCCAGACTTGAATTCTAGGTTTCCTTCAGTGGGTGAGTGGTTAAAAAATTGTGATACATCCATACTTTAGAATACTAATCAACAAGAAAAAAGAAGAAACTATTGATACACAACAACCTGGATAACTCTCCAGAGAAGTGTGCTGAGTAAAAAAAAAAAAAAAAAAAGCCAATTGCAAAAGGTTACTGGATGACATTGTATAATTCTATTTGTATGACATTCTTCAAATGACAAAATTATAGAAGTGAAGGGTTATAGAAATGCCAGGAGTTAATTTAAAAATTTAATAGAGGCAGTACAGATAACAGTCTTTGGTGTCAAATGAATCTGGGCTTTATTCTTTGTTCTGTCACTTTTTAGTTATGTAATCTATGCAAGCTAACAAAGCCCTTTGCTTATCATATGAAAACTGTAGATAATAGTAAGTGCTTCACAGAGTATTTAAACAGATAATGTAATATGTTGAGCATATTACTGGTCCATAGAAAGTGCTCAATAAGGGCAATGAAAATAAAAAGTTCTTATGTGCTGAGTAAAGGTCTGACTGTCCTTTGGCCATAGCAATAAATAACCACCCATTAGAACTTGTTTTAAACTTGTCAATTAATCAATGACAGGTTGCTTTAGAAAGGCACCTTAAAGTTAGGCATTCAGCAACAGTCTCACTCAAGTAACCACATTTCCCTAGTTCAAGGTCAATGAACTCCTAAATATTCCAACTTCTGAAAATATCAATATGTGAACTCCATGCTTCCCCTAAATTTTATCTTACTCAGAGACACTATGCCTTACAAGTTATTTGTTAGCATGCAGTAAATCATGGATTTGTTTCAGATTTTGTGAAGTGGTTTTTTTTTTTTTAGAGAGAGAGAGATGACAACTCGTACACAAATTTTTTAAGAAATGAATTCTGCCATAAGTAGAGCCGGGACTACTTACTCTTTACTAATATGGCTAACATTTCAGGTTGCTGTGATTCGCCTTCATTTTCTCCCCTCGATACCTCCATCCCCATCACTGCATATGTTTTCGAGACAACTGTCCAAGTGAAGAGTATAGCCTGCGTTTGTGTAAAAGTAACTCAAAAGAGATGCTGACTTATGACCTTGGTCTCATTAACAACCTGTTGTTAAGAACAAAGCTAAATAAAGCTTTTTGCTTGTTGGTTACCTATACATTTTTACCTAAAATAATAAATACTATTGCAGCTACCATTATTTAAACACCTATGTGATAGGTGCTGTGATAAATGTCCAGAGCCACTCTGCAAGCATATGCATCACTGTCCCAGAGGAGAAACTGAACAGGAGAGTTTAATGTGTTTAATGGCCATTCAATGAAAAGTGAAGGCCCGCAGTTACTCCTGCACTCCTGTTGAAAAGAAAGAAACAGTAGGATCTTAAGAAATAAGAAAAAAACATTGAGATAACATTTTTTCTGCAGCTTAGCACATAGTTTAGTTTTTCTGTATTAGTGTAATTACTTTGCAGGGTCTGCTTCGATATTTGGTACAGTTTTATCACTTTCACAAGAGGTTTTGGTGACAGAACTTAGATTATTTTGTGGAAAATGGAGACCACCAAACAGGAAAGAGCAGTGGGGATCTTAGAGGATATAATCAGGTGGTCTGACACCCTGAATTTTTGAGGAACAAAATTAATAAAAGGAACTAAATTCAGTATGGAAGAATGATCTGTAAGTCGGCTCCTGATCCCCTTCCTTCTGAGACTCGTAAAGGTAAATAAAGAACCTGTCGATATTTCAGTTTAAGGAAAACAAAGGCTTATAAAACAAGACCTTTTAGAAATATGTAAAATGTTTGATTTGTGTAGGTCACAGAAAATCAGTTGAAGAGGACTCAAAAATTCTTTTGAAATGTATGACGGGTGCCAGGGCTCCTCTCTCTCTTTTGGGCCATGAAACATGAGGAACAATACCATGCTGTGCCAAAAACTACTAGCTAAATATACGAGCAAATATATTTCTGATATTGAGGATTATTTCGTGTTGCAACAGGACTATGCTATAACGTTTTCTGATTTTTTTTGTTGTATGGGGTGGGTGGGATATAATATATTCGTAGTACAACACAGTGGTTAGAACAGGCTGTAGAACCAGATGCACTGGACTCCAATCTTGTGTTCCTCAATCTCACATTCTTAAGATGATGAGGGAGTATGTATGCTACTCATCTTTACAGTGCCAAATATGAATTGTATATGTTGTTTTATGACTCTAACAACCAAATGATTAAGCTTCTTTTTTTCTTCTTGTTTTATTTGTATTTATCTAGGGCGGTTTTGATGCCAAAATATATTTCTCCCATTTAGGCATAAAGGACACACTTGAACAGTACATGGAAGGGAGCTCTGAATTTTGGAAGAGAGGGACAGGGAGATGTTCTTTCATCTTCCCTGGGGATTCCGTGACCCTTTATCTGCTGGCACAGTGCAGTATTTGGGAGGTGGGCATTTAAAATATTTGCTGATCTTCAATCTTCAAAAGTCAAACACTGATGATATACTCCAGTGCCTCAAATGACAGATAAAAAAGTGAGGCAATAAGGTTTTCCCTTCAGCACATATGCCTCAGGATGGCAGCTGGCTGATGTGTGCAGACAGTTACTTCCCTGGCTTATTGAATCTCTAGGAGCTCATTCCTCTGTGATTAAATGTCAACTTCTAAAGCATAGACATGGAATTAGAAATTATTAACCAAAAGGAATCAAGTGGAGGATCCATAATCAAAATGGCAAAATTAGATATAGTCTACACTTTTCACCCTACAATTTGTCCTGTGCTGATGCAGATTTAAACTTTCTTAAAATAAAATAAAAATGAAGATATTAACAATAACAATAAAAGCTTGGCAATTATTTTTTTTACCCATAAGATTTCTAAGAACCATACATAATAGAGTAAGTCAGATACAAATCCATTGGCAGGAAGTGGAATCTTATCATTTTGACATCCTCTATGTGGCAACTGTTTGGCAACAATGCTCGGTTATACGCCAGTTGTCATGTTGTTGAAGTCTTCGTATTACACTCAATCACAGACATTTTTATTGCATTGGACCAGTTCTGCAGTTGTTCTTGCTTTTAGATTTCTTCCAAAATGAAGATAGTATAAGTGTGATTGAGTTATCTCAATTTTCTGAAGTACAATAGTTTTAAGGAATACCTATGTCAAGAATTGATGGAATAAGTTGTTTTAATCTGACACTCTTTCTATTGCTATAGCTTGTGGCATGTTTTTATTCTACCTCTGGCTCAATAGCCTTTTGATAGACACTGTTTATGTTTGCACTTTTATTAAGGAAATAATTTAGAGCCAGTCTGGATGAGAACAATTTCCTGATTTATGACAGTGAAGTCCTTCGCTACTGGAGATAGCCGTGTTGTTGCGCTGTTAGTAGCAGATAAAGGGATGTGCTTTGTTAGTTACAAACGTTGTATTAAGTAGAAAATTCAATTAAAAGGTGACTGTAAAACTAACCAACATTTTGTTCAGCTGTCACAAAGAGCTTTACGTTAGAGAAGAGTTTTTCCATTTACCTTTCCACACCTCCTATCTGTATTATTTTTTAGAACAAACTTAATTATATAATAAAATAGAGTAAGTTAAAAATTATCTATAAGTTCAGTAATACTAAAATCAATGGATTAAAAATGCATCATTCCAGATGTTCAGATTAATGAAATAAGCATTTGAAAGGGGTCATTAAATGGAGGAAACTATTTCATTGATTTCTTCAGACTCCTCTTCCTGACTCAGCTACTCTTACTAAGTACTTGAAACTAACTCCAAAGGGTCCCACTTTCGTGAAATTTTTGACTTCCTATAGGCCATGTACTCTTGCTTTGGCAATTATTTGTTGTTTAACAAGCAAGCCTTATTACATTTAGCCTCCTTTCTCTTATATCAATAATGTGCAATTATGGGAAGAATTAAATCTAATCAGATGCATTCATTCTTATTTCCCTAGCTTAGCAAAAGACATGGCTGCATTGACTTATTAGAAAAGGTAACATGATAAAAAAATCAACAACCTATGTTTTTAAAAGGGTACAGTTAATTAATCTGAATTACAGTTCTGACAGTGGTAACATAAAGGGAATATAATTTGAAATTCTAAGAACTAGATCTGAGCCCTTAGTTTATAATTCCTATAATTGTTCTTTAGATTGTTCTATATATTTTAACTTGTATAACCACAGAGAGCACATTTTTATTCTGTTCTGAAACAATAACTGTTTTTTATTTTAAAAAGACCACGTTGAAGCTAGTCTAGTATAGACAGAGGCATATATTTGTTAGGTAGGAAAATTAGTGGGTGTCATTTTAATATAGTCACTAAATAGAAGCATGAGAAATTTCAAAGAGCCTCTAAAAGGTGTTTGGTAGACAACTAACAATGTCATCAATAATTGATTCTTAGCACAAAAGTCACATAATATATAACTTTCACCTACCTACCTCTCCTGCTCCTAAACCCTCCTAGCCCGAAGGGATATTTGTGATGATGGGTATGTTCATCTCCCGTGCAACTGATGTCACTGAAACTGTCGCTTAAAACTCCTTTTCTCAACCTAATGGGAAAATTCAGGAGTGGGTACTTAACAATTCACACAGATAATCAGTTTCAGATTGTTTCTGGATACCTCCAAGGAAAGTAGGGCTGCGTTAACGTAGATCTAGAGAGTCATTTTCCAAGTCCTGCTGGGGAGACAGGTTCTTTTTTAACTGAGCACATCTGCTATCTTCCCACTATTCTACCCTCTTTGTAAAACTTATGTCCCCTGAAAAAAATGGTTTTTGTTTAAGAGAAAAAACACTGAAGATATTTGTGTAAGAAACGTTCCTCTGGGGACAACAGATTATGCTAAAAGATTTTTTGTTTACCTATGGTGGCATAGGTAAACATAGCTTGTATCCTTGTACAACCACATCAAAATTACAACTAACATACAGAACAACCATCACTCAGAACCACTAGAAATCAAGTTGAATGGAAGCCTGACAACTACAGAATTAAAGAAACCACATTCATCCAGACTGAAAGAGAGGAAGGGAGAGAGATAAACAGTGACACGCAAGAGAAGCTTCAGTTGTGCTGGGACTAGAAACCCACTACCTAGAATCATCAGAAAATCATCAGTCGGATGAAAGTCTGACATCCAAGGAATTAAAAAGTCATATTCATCGAGACAGGTAGGAGGGGTGGAGAAATGGAGATGCAGAAACACGGAATGGACGGTCCCCACACTAACCTGTGGTGGCTAAAAACTGGAAGGTGTAACTCGGGAGTGAGGGATCCCAGTGCCTCACCATACCACCCAGCCCAGGGTTCCAATTTCAGGAAGGTAAGTCCCCATAACTTCTGGCTGTGAAAACCAGTAGAAGTTGGAGTGGCAGAAGAGACTGCAGGATTCTCAGGCATCTCCTCCTAAAGGGCCTATCAGCTGATTTCTCAAAAGAAATGTTGCAGGCAAGAACAGACTGGCAAGAAATATTCAAAGTGATAAAAGCAAGGGCCTACAACCTAGATTACACTACCCAGTAAAGCCATCATTTAGAATCAAAGGGCAGAAAAAGTGCTTCCCAGACAAGGTAAAGCTAAGGGAGTTCATCATCACCAAGCCAGTATTATACGAAATGTTAAAGGAACTTATTTAAGAAAAAGATCAAAACTATCAACATTAAAATAGCAATAAATTCACAACTATCAACAATTGAATCTAAAAAAACAAACACAGCAAACAAGCAGAACAGAAACAAAATCACAGATATGGAAATCATTTGGAGGGTCACCAGTTGGGAGGGGGCAGGGGGAGAAAGGAAGAAAAAGTACAGGGATTAAGAAGTACAAATTGGTAGGTTCAGAATAAACAGGGATGTTAATTCTGGGATGTTAAGAACAGTATAGAAAATGGAATAGCCAAAGAACTTATATGCATGACCCATGGACATAAACTAAGGGAGTGATTGCCAGAGGGAATCGGGAGTGCCAGGTGGAGGAGGTAAAAGGGGGAAAATTAGGGTAAGTGTAATAACATAATCAATAAAATATCTGAATAGAAAATAAAAATCTACAATTGTATGACTTCATCAAATCTTTCTTTTCAATGATTCATTTCTTGTTTTCAGGCAAAACTCACTAACAGTGAATAATACATTTGTCTGCTATTTCTTCCTGAAGCTCAGAATCTTCTGGAGGACATGTCAGTACCATGGATATCAGGGTAATCTTCATGTTGCTCAGTACAAAGAGCTAAGTGACACCAACCTGAGTGGGGGTGGTGTGAAGAGGATGGGGGAAGCAAGGAGAGTCTCCACCTGCCCACTGACTAGGAAAGATCTCTTTCCTAATGTTCAGAAAAATGTTTGCATTCAAAATGACTCGGTATAAAGGATTCCAATCTGTTTTTGAATTTCAGTGATGGCCCAGTCTAGCAGAAGAAAAATTTACTCTAACCAGAGTAAAATGTGCTCTTATCGGTGGAGAAAAATGAGGCGTAGGGAAGAGAATCAGAGAAGAGGGAGCCAGGATTGTACTTGGCATCACTCACAGTGATAGAGAGATCGTTCTCATTTGCTTATGGACTACAAATGGAGGTATTACTCCTGGGGGTTCTTCTCTGCTAATAATGTGTATTGCTTTGTGAGGGAAAAAATACAAAGCCTCAGGCAAAAGTTAACTACCTGACATATTTCCTTCTGCACAAAAGGAGAGTTTAGCTATGGCACTGAAAATCAAAATCATTTTTTACTCCATTTTACTTTAAATTACAACAGATATTCTTGACTTTGATGTTGTTAATGGAAATAAGAAGCATTTCTATTTCGCTCTTATCTCTTATACGTAAGGTTTACCCAGTAGATTTTCATATCTGCTTCTTCTACATCTTGACTTGCTCAATATAGCCTCAATATTTACTCTACTTTCTACCATCCCCACATTTTTCAATATTTACGTTTTCACCTCTCTTTCTTATCCGTTCCAGACTTTCCTCTATTCCTATGTAAGTGAGCTGCATCTACTCTCCCCTCCACCTCTGGTATAAGGGATTCCAAGAGCACTATTGCATAGTCCCAGTTAAATCACAAAGGCCAAGAAATGTAGCTATTTTTTAAATTAAAAATATATTTATTAATTTTAGAGAAAGAGGAAGGGAGAGACAGAGAGGAAGAGAGAAACATTAGTGTGAGAGAGAAACATTGATTGGTTGCTGTCTATACGATCTCCAACCAGGAATTGCACCTACAGCCTAGGTGTGTACCCTGACCGGGAATTGAATCCCCAACCCTTTGTGTATGAGATGGCTCTCCAACCAACTGAGCCACACAGGCCACGGCTGTAGCTATTTTTATTCCAGTTCCACATATATTACTGATAGCAATATTTGTTTTTAATGACAAGATGTTTTGAGAAAACTTGTTTTCTATGACTAAAACTTGATTATATTTTAGATAAAAGTTTTACAGCATAACAATATGATTAAAATTATTAAATATATAGGTTAAGCTGATTTTTAAATATAGTACCTTTATACATTTACTTCTCATTTAAAAATTGCTTCAGTTTATTTTTACTCCCTAAAAAGTTCTACAATAGACTGGCTTTTGTTTCCAAGTGAAAAATCAATTCCAGAAGTAATCTGATTCAGCTGTTTTAAAACAGAAACAATAATGTGGTCATATAGTCAATAGCAAAGCAAATTAAGATTTTCAAAAGATATTTTAGGCCTTATCCTGCTAAATATGTACAAGAACAAACAGGAAAATGCATTACACTAAGAAATATGATAAATGCCAAAATTAAAATAAGGAATGAATACTCCTTTCCAGAAACTTAAAAATTAAAAAAGAATTCTTAATATGGCTTAAAAAAAAGCAAAACTGCCAATTTAGGGGCCTGTGAAAGAAAGAATAAAAAGAACATGAAAATGACCAAAAAAACACACATAATTTCTTTCAAATTTCTTTTTGTTTCCCCTAATGAGTTCCTGGGCACGCCTCAGGGATGACGAGCACTCGGCACTCCTCGAGCACGGAATGGCTCAGCTGGCATTGTCGGTGTGAGAAAATTACAGGCAAATTCAGCCTAAGGGGCAAGCTGGTGAGCCAAGACTAAATGAGTTGCATTTGTAATACTTCCCCTTCAACTGTGTCCCTCCTGATGCTGACCCTGGATACCCATCCTTATTATCCTCACTGCTCTTACACTGGAATAGCAGACATTTGGGGAGGGAAGAGTCCTGCTGAAGGGCCAATGCTAAAAGAGACCTTTGCATGTCCAGTCTCAATATTTAAAGAATTTTCATATTTACTTTTTCCAGAAGGGTAATATTTGGTTTCATTTGTTTTACTGTGTTACTTTAGGTTTTTTGCTGCAGTGGTTTTCTGCTCCAACATTTTAACGTATCCTTAAAATACTGCCCTTCAATTTTAAATCTCAGAGATATTTAACCTATTGAAAACTCGCAATACTTTTAAAAGAGTTTGTCGGTTCAGAATAAGGGAAAAGCAGACTTGTCATTCCTATGGAGGATTATATCAAATTATACAATTTCTAACTCTCATTTTTATTTTATACTATAACCTTTCTACACTTTTCTGTTACATATGGGAGAATAATCTAAAATATTTAGTCACCTGTGTGATCCTGGCAAGTAACCTAACATAAACTTGAAGTCTCTGAGAAAACCTAAACACAGTCTTTTCTTTTATAAGATGGATAAGAATAGTATGGCTTACCTAATATGGTGGTTGTAAGGATTAGAAGAATGCATTAACACAATGCCTGGCAGAAAGTGATGTTTAATACATGGTACATAATAGCTCTTACCATGGTGACTATGACATTATCCAATAGACTGCAGCAGTGAAGGAAGGGGTGTGATAGGACCCTAAAATGCACATACTCCTGAATGCACTAGTTTTCTGCCATTGCAAGGATGTAATAGCAGTTCTTAAAGTGCTGGAGTAGTACTGCCTGGAAGTCAGGGGGAGATTTACATAGCTGTGACATGTTCTTCTAGCAGTGATTCCCAGACTGTTTCAATAAATGGAAATCAGAATTTGAAATTTGGGAAACTGACACAACAAGAGAAAGCTTAAAAAACTATTACAACTTAAAAAAAGAAAATTCATGATTTAATACGCTCAACATTTTGCCATAGATTAGCCCCTCTGTTACACGGGCCCAGGACAGATAGAGGAGCAAAATTCTTTTTGATAAATGCTTTTACCTTTAATTATTATTTTATGTCTCAATCTCTGGATCCACAGCTTGGAGAGTGCCTACATTTGTTCTACTGTAGTACTTGAAGTACATTAGTCATAGCCATGAATATTACCATATTAGTTACACCAAAGAATTGTGAGAGCTGGAACAGAGAGCCACAAGTTCAATCAAAGCCTCTCTACAGAGGATCTCCCACTGCATCTTTGCAGTGTCACAGGAGTTTCTGATCACAGCAGTATCACGGTACTAGTACTCCATAGTAGAAATATCACAGGGGTGATATTTCAGAGGGGCATAGTAGTATCTCTAGGCACAGAGATAATGGTTTAAAAATCTGCAGAGACTTTGAGAAACAGACTGAATGAGGTGCTGGCTAAGACTTCTTCACCACTCATTCTCCTTTGAGTCTCCATTCCATTCATAGTTCATGTTCTAATTTTCTACTCTCATCCTGTCTAGCCTAATGGCTACTCACTTCACGACAACTACAAAAGTAACAATGTTTAAAGAAAATTCATTATAGAATATAATATAAATCCAATGAATAACAGCACAATTTTCACACCTATTTTGGTAAAACCTGGAGCCCAGGAAAATAATCCCATTGTCATTTTCTTTTCCTTAGGTTAATTCTCACTGAATATTAACTTGATACATTTAATAAATATATAATAAAAAACTAAATTTGAATATTTAACACATTCTTTATTTTCTCTGTTCTCTGTGGTAGACATACCTATTTCTAGGTTCTAAAATCTCAGAACTATAACATGGGGTAGTCAGAAAATGCTTATTATGATAATAGGAAAAATTTGCAAATGAGTTTACACATGCAAGACATAATAAAAATTTAGACATATTATTTCACATTTGACAAGAAATATAGAAGGTTAATAAAGTTTTCAGAAAGACTAATTATTCTAGACTTTAAGAAGATTCACTAGCCCACAAATGTTTAATCAGTAGAGGTTTGCATGGGGTTCTGAAAGCACATAAAGAAGAAAAAAAGTGATCATCATGATTTGTATTGATGAAATGATTAAATGTAGTATTATGGGCTCTGAAAGTAGATTTCTTGTAAAATGGATGCATGGATGGACAATGTCAACACCTCTTAGTTCCATCTCAAGTGTTACTAATAAATAAACAGGGTTTTTCCTTGTATGGGAGAATTACAATCGTCCTTTGCAGCTACGTATGTGCACATGCATGTTTTCCTCCTGCGATCAGGCAGTCTGCCCTGGGCTGCGATAGGTACTCCTTTAATTTCCAGCCATCGGTTTCATCCTCTCCTCTATCCTCATAAAGAAGCAGATTTCCCTCCTTTTCTGTCTGAGATTTTCAATCTCCTCTTCACCAAATGCCTCTTCCCATCATCCTTTAAATACCAAGTGTCTGCCATCTTAAAAATTCCCTTCCACATTCCACCATAATTCTTTCTTTTTGTTCAAAAGGATACTGCTTTCTTGAGTTTTCTATTTACTCTGTACTGAGGGGAAACAACTTTAGGATAAAGCCAATAGTATAAATGGAAGATGAGGAGGGAAAAATACTAAGTTTAAAATTATATAACTGAAAACGAAATCTGAGCCTTACCCTACATTTTTACTGCTTCTTATATTAGCTAACTATTTCCTTAATATTCAAGGCTGTGTCCCTTGAATTTTTTATAACTTGCAATGGAAAGAACCCTACTGAAAAAATCTTTAGTTATTCCTTCTCTCTTCTCCCTAAGGACATCTCTTACATATTGGAGCTCCATGGAATTCTGTGTCATCCATCTGTCTTACTCATGGCTCAGTGTGATGATTGCTAAGTTTATATTCCCAGTTAAGAGTTCTCTCCTGAACTTCAGGTAAATGAATACAAATATCCACTAAGCATTTCCACTTAGATGCCCCAACAACACAACAGATCAGCACATTAAAACATAGGCCCCCTTCCTCCTCCACTTCCACTTGTTACTCTTTTTCTATTTCTTACCTGGGTGCATATCATCACTCACTTACCCCAATTAAAAACCTGGTTATCAACCTTGGAGCTGTCATTTATCACCTATGCCCTATGTACAGCCTAAGGATATATTGAATGTATGCATTTCTCTCTACCACTCATTGCTTCCACCTACTCTCCCCCAGATTACAATAGAGGTTTTTAACTGGTTCAGTTGCCTCTAGTCTCCTCTGTAATTCATTCTCTGAAAAGCTATCAGTGCTCTTTAAAGGGAAATTTAATCATGTCTTTGCCCTGTTTAAAATAGTTCAATGTTTTCCTTCCCATTTCCTTCCCAATAAAGCTCAGCATGATTTGGCTTATGCTTATCCCTCCAGCTTTATTTTACACCACTCTTCTTTCCTAACTTCTTGTAGCTGCTTTATTAAACAGGCGCCATCTTCACAGCACTAATTGCACTATATTACAGTTATCTGCAGTGCTGAGTATCGCTCAGTAGGCAGAGTATGACATGTGTAACACCTAAATATCAAGGCATTAGCAATTATTTTGGGTAAATGATTATATATATGTATATATACATATATGTGTATATACATGTGTATGTGTATATCTATATGGCACTGAAAACATCATCAAAGGTAAAATCACCTAGGTTACAAAGAAAGTGTGTGATTAGGTAGTGTATATGTTAGTTATGAAGCACAATTATAAAATGAACACTCATGAACTTAAGAACTAGAGTGTAAAAAGCATAATTCAGTCTAAGAAATAGAATAGTACCCATAATACCAGCTTCCTCCCTCATCCTACCCCCAGCTTCCCTTTTAGAGATGACAGTACTCCTACTTTTTATTATCCATTCCCTTATAAAAGTAGTTTTCCCACTACTGTACTTTATGTTTAAATAATACATTTTAATTATGCTTATTTTTGAGATTTATAAGTATGGTATTTTTGATATGTCCCATCTTTTGAAACTCACTTTTCACTTAAATCGCATTTTTAAAATTTATACAAATTACCATAAATATATTTAACTAATTTCCATGGCTGTAAAATATTCCTTTGTATGAATAACAGAATTTATGTGCATAATTTCATGGTGGTAGACATTGGGTTTTTCCAATGCTTTGCTATTCTAAATATTACAAGTATCCTGAATGACATATACAGGAGTTTCTCTAGAATAACATCTTACGAAGGAGATTATTGGAATGTATGGTATGCACATGTTTAGCTTTATAAGATAATTTGTTAACAAAGTGATTGTGCTTTTTATTCCCACAAGCCAGTATAAAAGTTTCAATTGCTCTTATATTTGCAAACAACTTCAATTTTTCAGACTTAATTTTTCTAAATCTAGCAAGTATAAAATAGCATCGTGTTTCTGCATTTTCTTGATGAAAAGATTCTATTTTTTTTTAAAGATTTTATTTATTTATTTTTAGAGAGGGAAAGGAGAGGGGGAGAGAGAGAGAGAAACATCAATGTGTGGTTGCTGGGGGACATGGCCTGCAACCTAGGCATGTGCCCTGACTGGGAATCGAACCCGCAATGCCTGGTTCGCAGCCCGCGCTCAATCCACTGAGCTACGCCAGCCAGGGCGAAAAGATTCTATTTTTAAAAAATTATTTTATTGTTGTTCAAATAGAGTTGTCTGCATTTACTCCCCTCCACTCCCTGCAACCCCAGCCATCCTTACCTGCCTCCCCTGATTCTATCCTCCCCCTTTGGTTTTGTCCATGTGTCCTTTATAGTTGTTCCTGAAAACCTTTCCCCTCTTTCCCCCCATTATCCCTTCCCACCTCCCCTCTGGTTGCAATTTTTAAAAATATTTATTGTATTGTAGGTCTTTTCTTACTGATTTGTAGAAGTTTAAAAAATATATTTTGGAAAACTAATGCCTTGTTCCTCATATACCTTGCAATTATCTTCTCTCAGAATATTTTTCACGCTCTTTATGACAACTTAACTTGTGTAGTCTTCTAATTACCTACATACCACCCAGCCTATCTCATTAGATGAAAAGATCCTAGAGGTAAGACACTGTATTTTATTAATTTTTGTCCCCGAGCATCTAGCAACTGCTCAAAACATAGTGCTACTGGGCTCACTAAGTGTTTATTTAATGAATGACTACTGGATCAATGAATGGCTACAACTTTAGAAATGCAAATCTTTCTTTTGGTAGTCAAATTTCATTTTATGCAAATTGGCTACTATACCATAATACCAAAGCCAAGAGGGTCAGAAGTATATGTTATACACCTTCCTGTACTTGCACTTCAAAAATGGGTGTCAGGCACTAGTAATAGGTGCTAGTGTCTGCAGAGAGGTAGCAGAATGTTGTTTGTAAATATTTATTACCAGCTCTGAATATTTGGCAATGTTCATTTTTCATCCTTTTCAATGCACTTACAGTTAACCAGTCTTCTCATAGTGAGAGAATATTTAGCCTAAATTTATCACAAAATTAGAAATGATGTTATCATGTGCGCTATGGATTACATATTATAATGAATGTGCAAGGTCATGGTTTGTCATTAACTTAAAATTGGTTACCTTTTTAGTAATGGTGTCCGGAGGTACATCCCGCCTCCCAAGAGGATAAGGATTCCATTGGCCGCTCGGAGATACATCTTCTTGTCCATTGTCTAAAATGTTGCTTTGCTGGGACGGGGTCTATTGCAAAAATGGGATGGCATTCTTTAGTGATGTAATTAAAAGCTTATCATACTTTTCTGAAAAGAGTCCCTAATGATTATTGTAAAAATAATTTTGTTTAATTACAGAAAAACATATATGCTGAACTGAAAGTACTATTATGTACTTTTCACTCAGTAAAAAAATTCTAAATTGACAGCTTTTTAGAAGGAGTGAGAAATCAACTAAAATAACAATCTTAGAATTATTTATTGAATTTTAAAGAAAAGTTTAGATTATTTACAGTACCTGAACAAAAGAAGTCATAATAAAATTAATCAAGTGATAAAAACCACAAACATTTAAACTTGCTCATTATTTTAGTGTGATATTTTGATTTAGAGTATAAATAAAAAGCATATAAACACAGTGTGTAACTTCCAATATTCTCAGTCATAGCCTTAAGTGAATTGTATAAGGCGGTACTGATTCTGGGAGCATATATCTTGCACTAATTCAAAACATTATTAACACTAGCATAGGGTAAGATTCATGGTTATATGACATTATCTACAGACAGCTTTGAGGGAAAAATGAAAACAACATTAAACATATTATACTATTAGAATCACAGTATAAGTAAATCATGACTTTAATTCTAAATTTATTTATATAGGTCACTTATGCATTAAAGTTTAAACACTTTATAATATTTTCACTGATTTACTGTTTATTATGTTTAACAGATAATAACTCCCCTGCCTTTATTATTATTAATATTAGATACTTGGGAGGCTCTTCATAGTCCAACCTGAGTAATAGCAAGTAATCATACACCATGGAGGGATATAGTAGTGGGACATTTTTCTTGTGAAAGCTGATTAAGTTTTCACAAATGTTGTCTCCTTTCCTAACCTACAGGACACACAGGTACTAACTACTTGATTTCCTGAAGAATTCTTATGAGTAAGATATTATGTTTAGTATTTCTTATCCATTTTATGCAGATGTTTTGAAGGATCACGGCTGATACATAAAGCCAGGTCAGAGCATGTATGGGCAGCTCCACTCTGTGTGAGGTGCTGTCTTCTAACCCTAGAATGGGGGAATTAGACTACTCTCTCTCATGACGTGGTAGACATGAAAATCTTGCCAGGTTTTATTTGATCATATGGAATAGTCCTAGTTCTTCTCCTTTAGAAGAAAGACATGTAATCACCGCATCTGTATTCTGACTACATGCATTTTTAAAAAGTATCATTTGGAACTATTTGAAAATAAGATTTATTATGATACCAGATGAAGTTTTCCCATGGTCTAATGGATATGGTAAACAGTAAGAAGATAAGTCAGTTTTCTTCTTATGCTTTGGCCATGTGAATATCTTTTTTATGAGCCTATCAGAAAGTGTGCAAGAAAAAGAGAACAAAGGTATTGAATTGGAGCTGCTGAGTTAACTAGGAATAAATTTTCTTGTGTTTCTTTGAAAATCAAATGTAGATAACACATTTAAAGTACACATTACTTGAAAGTAAACAAATAACTATGCAAAGTCTATCTGTCTGTCTTTGAGCATTAATTTTCTAGTCTTTACCTCTTCCAGATTAATATGTTTGCATATGCCCACACACAATTTTTCCAGATATTAAAATAGAACAAATCAAATTATTAAAATTAAGCAGTTAAAATATTATTCAGGGTAGGCATTAGTGGTCCATATTTTTTTCTGGCTTGGTTTCTTTGCCAGTTAAGTGGGATAATAAATGGGCTCATCTGGTTGGTGCAGCATGGATTTTTGAGAAATGGCCAGGCTTCAATGCAGGTATCTTTTTCTCTCCATATCACCCTCATCTGTGTTTTCTCCACTAAACTTGGTTTAGTTGGCCAGACATGACTCCTAGTCCCAGAGAGCAACCGAGAATTGCAAAATTATTTCTGGCGTAAGAAAAAAGGCTAACGCTCTTCAGTTAAATTCCTACTATCATGATATAGGACCTTCATTAGTTTAGGAATTATTCTCTTTCTTTTTACAATTAGGATCAGCAGCTGTACCAGTTTGTTTATATTATGGCCAATAGAAACATAAACACGCAGATACAAAAACAATATTTTCACTAGACAGCAAAATTAAAGAAATTGCCTGAAAACTATTTTCTTTATTAATTTTGAGATGGTTCTGGTCTTTTTGTTTTTAAGTAAGATGACTTCAGTTTGTAGAAATAGACCATGAAAATAATTTATTAATATTTGGGAGGAGAACCAAAAGAGCAGTATATGGTAGGTTCATGTTCTTTCCCCAAAGGAGCATAGCTATTAACAAAAAATCGTGCTTTTGATGAAGTATGACTGAACTGTGTCTAAAGGCAGTTGCTCAGTTATCACTCTTGAAATTTATTATTTCAGAGAAAATAACCAAATTGAGTTGAAATTATTCATTTAATTATTTTTAGTACCACATTCTAGACATTTTATTTAGATACCTTAAAAGATTAAAAATAAATCTTTACATCCCCACCACACATAACCAATTATATATAAAAGACATGAAAAATATTCACCCGCCCCCTTCTCTCAGCTTCTAAATTCTGTAATATTTCAAAACAATAGAGAAAATGGTCAATGTAATTTAGTGAAAAACAACAAATTTTATTTAAGAAATTCAGTAATGCTAGTAAAAGTTTTGTCGAATGGATGCTGGTCCCAAAGACTGCTGTGGGCACTTGTGGATTTAAATTTGTGATTTTGACGGCTGTGAGCGACCACACGTGTCTGTTGAAGGAAGTAACCTCCAGTTTTGCTGAGGCACAAAGGTCCATGAATGTGCATGTTTGTGTGCTTCTCTAAATCTGTCTGTGTGTGTGTGAGCCTGCATATGAGTGTGTGCATGCATGTGTGTATATGTGTATCCATATGTGAACACAGATTCACAACTAAGAGTAAATGAACTTAGCTGATCCGCTGGCTTTGTTCTTGTCTGCTAATTGATGGGTGCAATCCAAGCTTGGGAAATTCACTACTACTTTTTGTCAGGGAAATTATGCAAGTGTGGAGTAGAATTTGGCCCTTTGCAAAGATCTTGGGATGTATCCCTTAAGATCTCAAGGGTCTATTTTGCTTAGTAATTATCATATAGTTCATGAAAAGCATTACCTTAGATTAAAAAATGCATTAAAAATAATTTTCCCCAAAGTATTTCCAGTGAAGTCATTGCTTTATCATTCTTTTCCTGCATATTTTTCCAAAAAAGTTTGGCAAATATATGCCAACCCTGGATCTAAATCATTATATCACAAGGTTCACTCTGAAGATGGTGAGATGATGTCCAGATGATTTTTAAATCAGTGATTTATTATAATGATGAAGTAGCATCTGTTTGAAGACTAACATTATTTTGGTAATTTTTACTACTGTCTATGAAAATATATGTAGTTTAGAAGACAAAAACATTTTCCATAATTAGCAAGTTAAGAGAATCCTTCTCGAGGACAGGGAGCCGATAATGAATGCAGCAAGGTCAATAAAAGCTGCAGGTATACATTGCCCTGAAGGTGCTCCAGAAATCTTGCTTTGCTTTTAGAAAAAAAAATGCAACAAGTATGTGACCTTAGGAACTAGAGTAAACAAATGCAGATAAAATGTTGGCACTGTTGGCATAGATCCGGCAAGAAAAGACATTTATTAAGATCAGCTAACTAAGAAAGCCTCTACCTCTAGCAAATGGAAAATGATTTGGGTCCTATGATATCTACGTATCTGGATTGTTATGAAGTTGATGTGAGATAACAGGGTATATAAAAGAGTTTTATCCACTGTTATGAGTTATGGTCTAAGGAAATGTCAGGTTTTACAAATATTTGAGAAGGTATCATCATATAGTAGAAACAGCAGGGACTTAGGTGCCGAGCAGAGTCAGCTTCAGATTCAACTGCTACTATGCTAGGGGTAGAGGTTACAAGAGTAAAATGGTAAAAATTCAGGTGACTTCTTTTCTGTGACACATGAACCTCAGATTTCTCATCTATACGATAAAGATAAATACTTCCTAAGAGGCTTTTTGTGAGGGTTGTGTGAAAAAAACATATTTAAAGTATGTCATGGTTCCGGGTACATAGTAAATTCTCCATAAATCCTATTCTTTATTCTACTTCTATCGAAATATTTATTTATTCTACCATTAATCTGGATAATAAAAATGGAAGTTTGAACTGACACTCTGCAATGCAGTTGATACTTGAACAACATGGGATTAGGTCTGCCAACCACATATAACTTTTAACTCCACCAAACTTAATTACTAATGGCCTACAGTTGATTTACTGATAACACAAACAGTTGATTAACACATATTTTATATGTTATATGTATTATATGTTGTATTTGTATAGTAAACAGGAGTAAATAAAATGTTAGTAAGAAAAATCATAAGGAAGAGCAAATACACTTATATTATTTATTGAAAAACATCCACAATAAGTGGACCGGTTCATGTCACACCCGTGTTGTTCAAGGGTTGCCTGTGTTATATTTCTCTCTGATAATGTAAAATTTCAAGACAATAGCTAATTTCAGTTACAACAGAACACATCTGAAGAAGCTCATGGAGCCATTAATAACATCATAGAAAGTTGCCTTAAATGCTTTTTGGAGAGGCAGTGAATAAATGATAAATGAGTAAATGAATGAATGGATAGAAAATATGAAAGTTTTATAATTTAATACTTGACTTATGTCTTAAATATTCTGAACATAAATACCATTAATTTTTTAGAAAATTGGAAAAATCATGATTAAATATTGTAAAAACATTAAAGAAAATTAAATTTATTAAACTAATTTTTTGTTATATTTATTCACTTTTTAAAATACCTTAAGCAGTTCTATAAAATTACATTAGAAAATGTAATTTACTATTTATAGAATAGAAAGCCTATATTTAGCTTGTAATCCATGAAAAATATATAATACTCAACCTGGGATGTAATAGATATGGAAACATTAGAAATATTCAAAACACATAGTAAAATCTGGGAAAATATTCCCTTTCAGTTCACATAAATGCTGTGCTGTGTAAATATTTTATCAAGTACAATGTTTTTCAGTCTTCATTCACAAATAATTATATCCCTTGAGGAGTTTAGTACAAATTTGTTTAAAGAAAGTTGACAAAAAAGAAGTAGATATGTTTTGGTAAACTAAAAAAAAAAAGCAAATCAAGAGAAATAATGTGCTGAGTCAGGATTTCAGCTCACGCAAATAGTGCCTTTCTGTCAGTTAGCAGAATGGAGGGGTTGGGGAACGCGGGAATCACAAACGTTCCCGTCCCTGGATGTATAACTTACAAAAGGTCTGAGGGTGACAGAGTAAATACAAAAACTGCTCCTTTCTTCTACTTGCAAAAGGTGAGGCTTGGCAAGCAGAGAGTGTGGGAAAATTCTAGATTTCAGCCCCTGAATGATCCCTCCAGAGGGCACCACTGCACAAAAGTGTGCTGTGACTTCATTTCCCTTGCTTAAGGTGAAAACATTACTTTAGATTCCTTAGGAGGCTTTATTCATTCATTCATTCTTTTTTTCTAGGATGCCCCAGAGTCACTTGTCATAGCAACTAACTAGAGAAGGCCAGTATTATCATTCAGGAATTTTATGAATAAAAAGACAGTTCCAGATTTCCATGGGAGAATGAACAGCTTTTTAAATTTTATTAGCTGAAAATTCATGTGTGTTTATAAGTTGTTCTTATTTTGTATTTCAGTGGAAATCTCGTGGCTAACAAACATTTAGGGGCTGCAAAGAAATTCTAAATATATGATACTAATTTTTATTAAGTAGCGAGCCAAAAGTGTTGTAATTGATTTTTATGTCTTTGTAAGTCAATTTTGTCTATCTCCTTTCCCGTAGGGAAGAAGAGTTCAGGGAAACAGCCTCAAGCAAGGGACCAGTTAGCAACAACACTCAGTGGATCAAAGAAGGGGGAGGACTCGAGAGGCTGCATCTGAAGACAGGGTGACAGGAAACCGAGCAGAGAAACAGACAAATTTTCTAATTAAAGAAGTGCTGCAGAACAGACCTATCTGCTCACTAAGGTGAAGAGATAGAGAATTAGACTGGAATCCATGGGAAGAAGCAGAGGCTGAACTAGTCTTAAAATTGAGTACACACCAACCACTGCCCAAACATGATATAGTCCCTGCCGTGGCAGCAGGGTAAGAAAGTTTTCCCAGATGCCTAAAGGCCTGAAGTTTAGAGGACTTACACTGATAATTTTGGGTCATAATGTATTTTGGTGGTGACAGAATAGTTGTCCTGACTGTGTTCTTTTTCTATCCCCTACCTTCTATGTTTCTTTCTTTCTTTCTCTTTTTGTGTGGATAATACAGTATTGATGATAATTCATTTTCAGATGGAGTCTTTCAATAGATGAATTATTCTTGGTTTGCAGTTTAATGTGACTTCCAAAGACAATTCGTTAAGGTCATCCCTGTGCCCTGCTGAGGAAGGCTGAAGAGTCTACATGTTGTAACTCTGCAATATTTCTGTCAGAAATCATCTTAAAGCTACAGTAATTGCTAGTGAATCCATTCTCTAGGGTACCCCAAACAATATCAGAAAATTAATATAGCAATACAGTGGTACCTAAATTATACCTGATAAGTTAGATATTCAGGAGTGCTTCAAAGTACATTACCATTTTTCAGACTTTGAATATATCTGTATTATTCTATAGAATGCTGGAAGAGTAAATTGGGCTAAAAATTAGCAAAATAAGGTATAATTTCAAAGGATTTGAGGAATAGCTTTCTTCATACCAAGACCTTTCTAATCTCACTGAATTTTGAAATTCCATCATTTTAGTTAAAAGATTTGATTTCTATTGTCTATTAATTAATAGGCACCTCCAGGAAAGCTGCCTATTAAAATTATGATATCTCATCTATTACTTAGTGCTAATAAGTTTCAATGCCTTTTTGAAAATAGGTTTTGTCAGGGAAGAGGATGAGGGCCCTGGGCACCTAATAGAACATGAAAAACAGGTTCCCTTAAAGATGGGGCTCTGGCAAAAAGGGTCTTGCTCATAGGTAGTGTATTGAAACCAACATGCATTAACTCACAAGAACCATATATATTCAAGTCCCAGTCTGCTTTCAGTGATGTTAAATTAGTACTTTGAAACTGGCTGTAGAGGGAGTGTTTATTTCACTGACATTGACAAACATCACAAATTGTGGCTTTGTTTTTCTCCCTGGAGAGAAAGTTACCTACATACCGCTGGTCCTCCAACAGAAGACTGAGGACAGAAAAAAACAACATTCAAATGTTCTTCATTTAGTTATGTTTTTTTCAAAGTAATGACAAGGCTGTGAATAGAAATGTGTCTTTGACTTCATTTCTCTACTCACAGTAGGAAACAAACCATCCAGAATTAGGGATTGTAATTAAGACTAATTTGACAATAAAACATGAATTTGAAGTCTTTTGACTCTCATTTTTCTGGGATGGGGGTTTGTTGAGTTTGTTCCATATGGTCATTAATTTTACTAGGAGAGAAGTGTTTGGAGCTACTTTCATTCTGTTTTCCCCACTTTGCATTGCTTTTTTTCATAAAAAATTGCTAGGCTAATGACTATATTAATAATAAAGTCATAATGACACATTGTATAAAAATGACTCATTAGTTTCCATCAAAATGTAACCAAGACAAAAGACATTAATCAATTTAAACAGGTAAAATAAATGTGCATTCTCAGTTTTGACTGAATAATAAAAGCAGAAATGTTCTTCACAATGGGAATGTTTCTAATTACAGTGTGTTTTCTTTCAAATGAGCCTACATTGTCTCTCAAAATTATGTGAACTTGCTACTTTCAAATTACCCTCGGATGAGTAACAGTTTGCTTGCGAAGTCACAAACTTGTTTCTCATGCTTTCCTTCTGTGTAATATTTCCTGTGAAGAAAATGGGCTGAAAAAGTATTTTAAAGTGTCGACCACTTAATTTCCATCCTAATTTAGGACTCTCTCTTTTCCAAAGAAATCTGTAGAAACCCAATTGTAATTTCTAGACCTGATTTTAGAATGCATCAGCAAGAGAAGATAGGGATGTCTCAAAAATAAATATAAAAAAAAAGAATAAAAGAAAAAGAAAATGAATAATATGGAAAATGAGCCTTAAAGCAACACAAAAAGCCATGTACCTGCTCAATCCAAAAAGCGAAGCTGTAAAGCAGGAACCTGATAATCCGTCTAGCTACAAATACTCATTTAGCAGCTACAAAGAGTTCCGGCTCTACATTATTTGCCCTTGTGCTTTACAGACTCGCGAGAGTCTCTCAGCAGGGCTGAATGTACAGCCTAAACACATTAAGTGAGCAAACAACATTAATTGGCTTTGGTATGCTGACACATGTAGGGCAATCCATACTTACTTTCTGAAGAGGTAGTTCTTGTAGATCAAATTTAGACTTAGTCTGCAAGTTTAAAGTCATGCTTCTGCCTGCATGCATTGCTGAAATACCTCCATAGGGCAGCATGCCAAGGTTAACTGTGTTGTGTTTGTAAGCAGCATTCTGAGTAGAGGAGATAATCATGTGACAGGGTGTGAACACATGCTCAACAAACTGATCATTACATGAACATGTTTAAATTTATAACATTTAACTTTAAGCGAGCAAACAGTAACTTTCTTTTTTAAAACATGCACTTGGTCAGACAGAAGCATACGGTAAACAGTGTTAGTTATGCACATAATGAGTACCATCCAAAACTACAGAGAGGACAAAAAAGCAAAGATACATCCTGTTTTACATTTGTTGCTAACACAAAGGCATAAAATCTCTCTCTTATATGTCATGATAGTGGTGATCTGGGACAAATGATTTTTTACCTGTGGTAGTTTATTGATTAAAAAAGCTTAAACAGTGAAGTCTATCAAATTTTGTCTGCTGCAAACCTCATGAACTCTTTCACGTTATGAGATCATCTCATACAAAAGACAAATACTAGCTTCTAATTCTGCCTTAAAACTAATGCCCTGTGACGTCAAAGCCAAAGGCAGCTTCCCTATTTCTGTCTCCAGGCTTCATCACAGCAACTCAGAAGAAAAGCTGGCCCAAACCTCCTTCAGTCCGACCCCTGGCTGATTGAATTTACTGATTAATTTAGTTAAACCAGTCAAATAAGTTGTATGACGATCCAAACATTATAACTTATTTTTTTGTTTCTTAAAATTACATTTAAATTAGAGAAATTTCAGAATGAAACTAAAGGAATTATGATTTGAACTATTAATGCTGTGTACAAAATGTACCTAATTAGCTATAGAAAACTGGTGATATTTTAATTGTGGTTAACCTTCTAAAGTTATTCAAAGTGTCTGAAATTTTCTACACAATTTCATTTGAAAATTAAGACATTTTGAATTCTGGTCATCAAATAGTTTTCATCAGTACAATCTCCATGTATGGTATCATAGAAATGTAATAATTCGGCATTTCGTCCTTTAAGTAATCCTCTTACTTTGAAAAAGATTCTACAAAAGTTAACTTAGTATATTTTTAAAAAACTGAATATTACTAAACATTAACAGTAGACACCTATTCTGCTCTAGGGCATTATTTGCAAAGCAATGATTTTTAGCATCAAAGTTTCACTTAACTCAACGGAAAGACTATTTATTATTTTCCTGATGGTGTGCTTTATCTATCAGTCATGATTGTTATGAATTTTTGGTTGTTTCATCCAGAGTTTTATCACTGGCACTATACCAAAACTGAAAAGGACACTGATCAGTTGAATCTAGCACTTGAATGATTTCTTGAGGTTGAAAATTACTCCAGTCTAGAGCCTTATTTGCTCCTATAGATGAGTGGCAGTCTCGGACACACGGAGTCATGTTTTAAGTTCTCTCAGTCACAGTGGGGCTCTGTGGGGGGAAGTTTGAGCCTTGAGGTTAAACGAGAGGAGAAAACAAGCATCTTTAATCAAGGGTAGTACTTGGAGCTGCCTCTCCAACCACTGAACAAGACCTTGAACCCACGTTACGCTGGGTTGTTAAGCTTATCTGATGTCCAGGCCTCTATGCATGTCTCTTTTATGAGGAATGGACAGATACTTCATAGTTTCCAGTGTAACGATTTGATTTCATGGGTTCACACTGCTCAACTAAATTTTACCAGGAGGAAAGCACACTGTGTCTCTGGTGCAGTCTGACTTTGGACGGAATGTTCACTAGTGCAGTTATGTCAAAACTAGTTTTACATAACAAGTCTGTGCTTCAGTACCCTGACTTCATCCTGTTGAGTAGCTGGGAATTTTTAAGTAAGATATAGCCTGAATAGCTCAGTAACTCTGTTGAGAAGGGGAAGGAAATGTTGCTTGGAGAAAACAAGAGGAAGAGCTTCTAGGATCCAATGGCCTGAAGCAATACTCTAAGGTAATTTAATGTCTTAGAATTAAATGAGACACTATTGAACATACATTAAATTGCTCTGAAAAATTAAAGACAGAGTAAGAAAATTACAACCAAACAAAGGATACAGGGAGCCTAATTAAAAAGGGAGGTGCTGTCACAGCAATGGAAAATACGAGCGTTTACTTTCATTGATTTGGACCTGGGGCAGGCCCCATCTCTAGACTTTTGGAGATCAAACCCCCCTCCCACAGGCTTATCTTCCTCCCTCCGAATTCCTGCTCCAATCAGAGGGGTCACCTACTTTTCAGTAGCTCTGATCAGAGGAGAGAAGCTATCTGGGAAACCAGTAAATAAATAATGGGACCAAGTGTTCAAAATCTGTCTTTTCTTTTGTGTACTTTGTTTCCACTCACTCCTTCATTGCCTCGAATTACTAGTCATTGTACCTACGCTTCAAGAAGCTTCTGATAACCTTTCTTGACTAGTTCATCTTACCCTGTTACGTATGGTCGTGTCTACACGAGGCCAGAGTTCCCAAACTGTGCTGTATTATTTGACCCCAAATAGTTTCGCCCTCCAATGTATCTGTCTACATGGAGGGTATAACTTGAGGTAAGGCATGGTGACACCCGACAAGGTGTCTCCCACTGACAGCCAGTCATGAGACTTTGATGAGTCTCCCTTCAAAGGGACTGAACACACCTGTTTGAAATATATGGCAAGGCAGAACCAATTTTCACATTGAGAAGGTAACACCCACACCTACACTTACTAGTTCACTGTGTCCCTAAAAATAATCATTTCCTTGTCATGTAGACACGACCTACAAACAATATAATTATTTAAAAAGAGTATACCTGAAAACACAAAATTCAATATTAAAGAAATATATAATAAATGTAGTGACGTGACGTGTGCTGTTAGCAGGACACCAAATAAAATAATAAAACTATTGAGTGAAACATTCTAATGGCATATTATTAATCAGATTCCCAAATGACACTAAGCTTTCAAATCTATAAAATGAGAAAAGGCCCTATTTTCAGAAGAAGGAGCTTTAAGACTCTAAGGTCAATTCGGAGCATATGTAGCTCTCTACAGCAAAGCCACAAAGGACACTTGGTAATGATGGTCACTGATCATCATTTGAGTAAATGAAAGAATAGATTTCTCTTAAAGGGAAATTAATAGGCAACCAAAAATAATTCTAGGCTTTGTACATTTCTTACTTCTCGATAAATGTGCATTCCATGCTTTATTGTGACTCACTTTTTATCTGAATTGGTATTAATTTCCTTTTTTTGCTGCAACACACACACTAATTTATACATTTGTAGTCTTCATAAGGACATTATTTATTTATGTTGTCTGTAGTAAGATTTTAATTTAAACATTTCTTTCTATATAAAGAATGACATTCTGAATGGCAGGATTTTTATAGAATAAAACAATGTGTAGGAGGGCATTCAATCTCTGCTTATTTTATTTTTCTGTTTCTTGCTGGGAAGATTATTGCTCACTTGAAGTAATAACTTTAGTAGTCCCATAGTGGTAACTATATGCAAATTTCATAGACAAATTAGACCTGACTTTAATAAAAGTGGGTCTGTGCAGAAAGGGGCAAAATATCCACTTTTTATCGATTCAATAAAAATCATACTCTTTAGGTCGCTAGAGAACAGTTTTGTGTCTTAGGAGAGGCATTTTGCCTTAATGGCTAGAAAGCAATTGAAGCACCATCCCATATAGTGAAGTGAAATTCTTTCTTACTAACAATATTTAGGCTGGATTTGATAAGTAACTCACCTACAGGTTATGGACTCTCAAAGAGCATTAGACAATATCCATGAAAAGCTATTATGATCAATCCCCCACAATATAAAGATAAATAAAATGCTGATCATCTATTCATTCATGTAGTTCATGCTTCACTACATGTACTTAGAAATGCCAATAAAGCAAAACTAAAGGCACGAGGGATATTCTTACAGAGAAATGCCAAACATACCCTGTCTAACCTTCTAGCTTCTATATGTCTAAGCAGCTGTTGTCTCCAGTCTGCAGGCATTTTACCACAGCTCTCCTCTCCCTTCATAGGAGTAGGCCTCGTCTTTATATCACTGTTATCTGATGGCTTGTCACCATAGTTACCCAAGTTATAGTCAGATGGTATTTTTTCCAAAAGAGCTGCCATAGTAGGCCTAGCTGAAACTGGCCTGGTTTGGGAGGCACCGTAACTCTCTGTACTGTAGCTTCTTGCAGACAGTGGCCTCCTCTGGGTAAGGTTTTTAACTGGAAAACTTCCAGCCTGAGCTTTCACTTCTTGATATGAAGGGTGTTCATCTTCATACCTGCCATTCCTTTTCAGGAACTGGGACTCAGTCACTGAAACGCTGCTTTGGCGATCCAGACCTCCCCTATATGGAGGTCTGCCGTACCTATCACTTGGAGGCAGCTCATGAGGTTCACTGACCCTTCTAAACATGGCCATTTCTGTGGAGCTCACCAGGGAGTCAGCTCTTCTCAAGAAGCCTGCCCTGCCCGCTTGGCTTGCAAACTGGGCATTCACCACAGCATCCTCATTAACAGATGGCTGAGAAAATGAAAACATTTGCTCCATTGGTGGGTATCCTCTGTAAGCTCTAGGACTGACCAAATCCTTGGCGATGTTTTTGCCAGGCTGTTGCATGTATTCAGAATTGTGTTGAAAAGGGGGCGGTATCCTCTTTTCGGCTTTAACTTCTACAGCTCCTTGGGGATTGAAGCTTTGGTCAAACTGATAGACTTTTTTTGTCATGGAAGCTTTTTGTTGTTGTGGCCCTTTACTACTTCCATAAGTGAGCATCTCGTCATCCAGCATGGGGACTGACTGGCTTCGAGACATGCTCGACATCCCGTGCTCTGGTGCCAACATTTTATCTGGCCGTTCATGGCTTCCTAGGTGGTCGCTTCCAGAAGCATAGTTTTCTAATGGAATATTATAAACCTTGTATGTGCCAATGTCAATTTCATCGATACTCTGTGACTTTTTGAATTTGTTGGACTTGATATCTTTCATTAGTGGGGAAAGCCTCTCTGTGCTTTTGCTAATGGAAATGCCTTTAGAAGATTCTGGGCGGCAGTGGATTTGAGAAAAGACATTACTGAGACTCCTGTTGGGGTTGGAATCATGATAGTCCCATGGCACTCCTGGAGAAAAAGGACCGGGTATTTCAACAGATTCTTTTATATGTTCTTTCCTTTCAGGCAAGGGGCTGGTGGTAGGGGTTGTCTCTAATTTGGAAGGGAAAGCGGTCCTGTCTTCAAAAGGACTAGGGGTCCTGGTCCAATTCTGCCAAGGATTGGAAGGAGGCACTTCTGTTTCTGGCGTGTGTCTGTTTGTGGACTGCTCAAGTTCCAGGGGAACACCGACAATTCTGTCCTGCCTAATCAAAGGCCTGCGTCCATGAGAAGGTGGGTTTCTCGACTTCGAACTTAAGAGAGCATTACTGTTGGCATTCTCTCCTGTGGCTTCCTCTGCCACAAACCCTGTGTTATCGTAATGCGAGCCATCAGTCCAGTTGTCAGTGAAAGTGTCACTTATTGGCAGCCGGTCAGGACGCTGTGGTAGATTCCCTGGGGGAACAGCCTCCCGCTGGCTGAGTAATGGCTTTGCATCAAGAGGTTGAGGGAAAGATTGTGCAATCCTGTGAAAACAATGGGGAGACAAAATATGAAAATGGGTCTTTGCCAGAAAGAGAAGAAACAGCCAAGAATGCTACTGTCCTAACTGATCATTCACCCATATCTCACTTATGATTAAGACAGCATTGCTATTTCATGTCTAAAGATTCCACCCTTTACCTAGTTCCAACTTTAATTCCTTCCTAGTAATCATCAACTAATAGCAAACTATATATTTACCTGTTATATTATTGATTGTGCATTATCTTGTATCCTCTGCTAAACTATAAACTCATAAGAGGGTAGATTTTTTTTGTCTTCAGGCCCAGTGGCTGGCACAGAGTAGGTAATAAAAATGTATTTTTTGAATGAGTGAGTGACTGAATGAATGAACTATATAGATCTTCAGTAATGGTCTTGTAGATCTATATAATAATTAGGACCTACATATAATATTATATTAGATCTATATAATAATTAGGTCCTGTCTAATGATTAGAATCACTTGACTCTTGGATCCTATCCCTGAAATTTCTGATTTAGCACATTTCCAAATTACTGGTTAAGAATCTTTCTTATAAATGTGTGGTATATATATTTATTTGAAGGCCAGGTATTGAAAACATTAAACCCATTGCACAGGGAATATACTCATGAATCTTTTTCCAGAATGTAAATTGCATTATGTTATGTTATATTTATATTATATTATAATGACTTTTGGTCATTGATGTGTCCACACCAATACCACAGTATGTCTAGAAGATGCTCATTTTTCTAAATTTATTCTAAACAATTTGCACAATAATAAGACTTTTAAGTACTTTTGCTAATTAAAAAAATTGCCTAAATTAACCTCAGCTTGTATCACAAATAATGAACTTATAAAGTAGTTACATTAATATTATATTGGGCATCAATGAATAGAGTTATTTACAAAAGAATTTATTTCCAACAGTAGTGATATTATCAGTAAAATATGGATAAAAGTTGTTGACTACCTGTATGACCTGATGATTTTTATTTGCTCTTTGTAGTGTGAAAACATAGCAACAAGTTACAAATCAAGGGAATTGAAACTGGGCAAATACTGCTTCACTGAGTCACTTTACTGTATTCTGTGGCCTTTGTTTTTTCATCTGTAAAATGGAAGTAATATAGAGCAGGGTCCATTTTGGAAAGATTAAATACTTTTAGTTATATTCTAACTTTTTCAGGTGGTGATAAAATGATGATGATAGTGATAAAAAGTTTACTTTGTACTAGGCATTTGAGGGCTTTACATGCATCTTACTTTAATCCAGAACACCATTTTGGAAGGTGAAATGCCTACATGCATATGTAAGTGTTGGGAAAACAATTTTTGATTTAAAAAATTTTCTTGTCCAGGGGCTGGAAAGAAGTATTTGAAGTAATTAAAAGCAAAGACCTATGTCCAAGATTACTCTATCCAGCAAAGCTATCATTTGTAATAGAAGGGCAGATAAAGTGTTTCCCAGATAAGGTCAAGTTAAAGGAGTTCATCATCACCAAACCCTTATTATATGAAATGTTAAAGGGACTAATCTAAGAAAAAGAAGATAAAAAAATATGGACATAAAATGACAACAAACTCACACCTGTTAACAACCAAACCTAAAAAACCCCAAAACAAACTAAGCAAACAACTAGAAAAGGAACAAAATCACAGAAATGGAGATCACATGGAGGGTTATCAGTGGGGGAGTGGGAGGAGGGAGAGGGGGAAAAGGTACAGAGAATAAGTAGCATAAATGGTAGGTAGAAAACAGACAGGGGGAGGTTAAGAAGAGTACTGGAAATGTAGAAGCCAAAGAACTTGTATGTGTGACCCACGGACGTGAACCAAAGGGGGGGGGGATGCTGGTAGGAGGGGTGTGCAGGGCAGAGGAGAATAAAGGGGGAAAATAGGATGACTGTAATGGCATAATCAATAAAATATATTTAAAAAATAAAAAAATTCTTATCCCATAATCTTAACCTGTTAGTTTCCTACCATCTCTCCTTTAAACAATGGTTTTGTTTTGTAAAATTGGATTCAAGTGCTATTGGAAATCCCAGGGGACTACATTGGCTTACCTGCCCCTTCTGCTTTCTATGTCACTCATGTGCTGATACAATTCCAAAGTTAAAACAAATTTTCTTTTAAAGCAAAAATGTAAGGTTGCCAAAAATAAGCATTTGGGAACAGAAAAGAGGGAATTCTAAACATACCTGTTACCCCACAAAGAATTATGTACTGCATCTTTAGCTGTTGTCTGCAAGGACCCCACTTTAACCCGGGTGTTAGAGGATCCTGAGGAAGCCTGGGAAGGCGAGTAGTCTGAGTAAGTGCCTGAGGAAACACTGTTATTCAGACAGTGAGTTTTGTCAACTTCAGACTCATCAGTTGATTCTGAAATGTAAAGGGGAAAATATTATAATGCTCTGAACATGGACAACTATAAACACAGAAAAGTAAGTATGAAAAATATAGCATATTGGTTGATGTTAGAAATACATAATTGTAAAACATTTCTGTAGACTATAGTCTATCATAATTGACAACTGGTGATTCATCATGCACATGCATTTGTGGCATATTTTTCACGTCAGGTTCACAATGTTACCTTTTTTGTCCTTCCCTAGCAGAACAAGTTTGGGTGGGTACAGAGGGGTCTCAGCTAATGAAGGGTGAAGCTCCCCAATCCTCATTTCATTAGCTGGATGAACAAAAGAATCCTGAGAGATATAATAATATAGAACAAGGAAAGTAAACATTTAAACAATGGTTAACCAAGATGGGAATATCTCTATTTGGTTCAGATTTAAAGAAGTGGCTCTAAAATTTTAATCCCTAGAGCATTGGGAGAAGTGAATCATATATGTCTCTGAGGTAAGCCCTAATTTTTTTCTAATTTAAATGATTACCTTTGTTCATCAAACACTTGTTGAACACTGTTTATATGCCTGACACTGTGCAAAGAATTGTAGAGTTTGCAAAGACAGACAAAATAATCACCCATGCCTCTGAGAATTTACACTCTAGTTGGAGAGATGAGATATAACTCATAATAACACAAGACTGAATTATGATAAACCATATATCAGTAATATGACACATCCATATATATATGTAATATAAGCACATGTCAAAGTTCTAAGGGGGAAGCTCTCTTAAGAGTTCTATAAAGAAAGTATATCACTGATTAATTGGATTTTTAAAATCCTTAGCCACATTAATGCAAAACCCAGTTCCATAAGTCCTGCTTTGACCACCAATCTCTCTTTTAATTGCTGCTGTTTCCCAAGTGAACTCTATTTCCTTCATTGTATCATGCTTTCTTCCTAACATTTCTAGTGTTCTCATGATCAGTCCAGCCTGCTAAGTCTTCGTTCTAAATATAATTCATTGAATGAAATGAGCAACAGCATAAGAACAGAACTCTATCATGACAAATTAACATGTAAAAAAAACATAAATTTTAAACTTTCATAATTTAAAGTATTATTTCCAGGTAACCAGTAGTGGTAGAGCATTAGGGAAGGCAAAAATAAAACTTTTTTCTAGATATAAGATTCTCACTTTTTTCTAGATATAAAAATGGCTTGTCTATGTATGTATTGATGTAGATTCATGCACAGCAGATATCTTTTATCTTTATGCATTTTGTCCCTTAATCTTTAGATTAATTTGAATTAAAACAATTTTTCAGTATTTTTTTCATTTATTAGTAATTGTTAGTTTAGAATATTAATGTAACCATTTTGAAATATTTTATTAGAGAAAGAATATACTTGAGGACAAAAATATGAAAAATACAACAGGTCCTGCTTGATAACTAAACTATTAATTATGATCAGATAGAAGCTGTCACTATAAATGTTAAGGTCCCCATAGTGACAGGCTTAGGTAGGTCTTTGGGTATTGCTAAGAAACATCCATTTCTTTAACTCTTGGCTTAAGTTCTATCTTTTGGGTTGTTTTTGGTTAGATTTATATAGGAATATTTACCTATGAAAAACCTGGGTATATCTGATACTTTTTTGTTTTTGAAGAATATTTCGATGGTAGAAGACTAAATGATCATCTAGTCCAACCATTTCATTTCCTAGCGGTGGATCCTGAGACACAGTAAGGCCCAAGTTCACACAGATAGACAGTGGTCCAGCATGGAGGCATTGCTGTACTGGGCTCCCATCCAAGGAGCTCCCCTTACATTGTGTGTTTTCTGGTGAGCCCAGCTGTGAGAATGTTAGAAACTTAAAATGCAGTGTCAGATTTGAAGAGAGATAAGAAATTGAGTGGGATTGATGGAGATGAAGAGGAAAATCTGTGTTTCTATAGATTTTGAAAAATTATTTCAAAGGTTTAGCATAAGAAACTTATGATAAAATTTTAAGTTGGCAAAATAGAGAATAAAAGTTTACACATCTTTGGAGAAATTTGTAAGTAGAAGCAGATGCAAGTTTTTGATAAATGGTACCATGAAAGGCATGAAATATGTTGACTTTCAAAAAAATTTCAGTTATAAGGTGGCATATTTCTATTTTATTCCTGTTTTACTATTTATTAATCAGGTACCCTGGGCAAGTCAGAATACCTCTCTATACCTTATTCAGTTTATCAATAAAATAAAGGTAATTGATAATAAGAAATAGTGCAAATTTCTGTCTACTATAATATTCTACAAATATGAATAGAACTTATTTTTTGAAATAATATTAAAATATTCTTATGACACTTAATATTGAAGTATAGGCATTTTGTTTTAGACAAAATAACAAACCAAATAGTTGTACAACACAAGGATGTAAATATAATTAAGGGTTTTACTATTCTTTCGCCTTATGCCTTAGACATTCAGTAATCAAGTTATCTGGTATGTTTAGATCAAACTTTCACACTTGTACCCCAAAATTGTGACTGGAGCTCAGCATGGTAGCTATGGTCTGACTCAGATTCAAGTGTCTGACCCTACTCAAGAATATTGTTTTTAAAGAATTTCTCTTTTGTAATCAAAAAGAGCCCTAGTGACTGAGAGGATGATATCAGCTAATCATGAACTTGCTTTTTCCTTCTAGAGTCTTGTGGCCCGCCACCTAGGAGAATAACACTATTGAAGACAGAACAATGGCTTTCCCTGATCCAGTTAGACTCTCTCATGTTTATGAACAAAATGATGATGATGACAATGATTATAATGATGATGATGATGGGCATCAGTTACAGAGAAACTATTACATGTCTGCTACTGTGCTACTATGCTAAACATTTTATATTATCCCTGTTAATCATTTAAATATTATTATTATTATTTATTATTTTAAAGTTATTTATTATTATCATCTTTGTTTTACAGATAAGAAAATGATGGCTCAAAGATGTAAAATCATAAATCCAAGTCACAAACCTCAAAAGTGGTATAGCCAGGATTTGAACTGGAATCTGTCTTACTTGAAGGTCTTCTGTGTGTGATATATTGTATACCCTAAGAAAAGCTCATTTCTCAAGTCTACTTCACAAAACAAAGTTAACTGCCCAACAGACAAACATTAAATTATTAACTTTTTCTCTATAAATTCCAGAGAGGCTAGATGAATTAAGTTCATATTGGAAATGTGGGTGAAGTTATTGGTAGGAAATAGAATTTAATGGGGGCACCTAAGGAAGACGTCCAAGGGGAAAAAAGTTCGTGTGCGAACTTTTGAGAGAATAGGCCTAGTATTAATAAAAGCTTCTAAGGACATTTCAAGGGTAATTGACTATTTTCTGTTAACAGGAGAAAGATGTGTTTCCTCTATAGAAAAAAAAAATTAGACTGAGTCTCCTAACAGAGGAAAAGTGCAGAATCTTTGGGAATGTGACATGGCAAACAGGTATCCGGTGAGTTTTCTGTAATGCAAGGCAGTGACTCACAGAAGGCTTAAAAGAGGGTGGAGCAAGATTAACACCTCATTTTCTCGTGGAGGAGGAGATCATTTACTGAATATTTTCTCTGTGCCAAAAAGGACTGTTATGTATGTATGTAAATACTTGTTTTCATCTGATTTCATTTCCACAAAACTTTGAGTGTTATTGTTATCTCTATTTTTTTAAAAAAAGTTTCAAGTTCAAGAGTCGTACTCTCTCCAAATAATCAGTTATAATTCAACTCAACACAGATGCTTGTGTGCAAAGTTATGGGAAATTGAGACATCATATAATATTATCTGTATTTTTAAGATAAAGAAATCAAGGCTGAGAAAGGTTTCAGTGACCTGTCAAGGTCACACAGTTGAAAACAAGGTAGAGGCAATATTTGAATCAGTGTCTGCTAGACTTCAAAGAACTCCTTGTTCCCAAACTGTGCTCTGAGGCACCTATGGTACTGTTGCTAATTCACAGGGACACACAGGTAATTTTAAATATTTGAGGAAGCAAAACAATACTTGACATAACTCAGATACTGTGTGAACTGCTACCTCCATCCAGTAGCTCTCAGTTTCAACATGAAATTACACATCCCTTTTGATGATAATGTTTGTGAAGCTGGGGTTTTGGTGGTTGCTGTGATCAAACAAGTGACCCCTGAAAATAATTGTAAAACAGAAATTAAAGTGGCAGTATCTATATGATTCCAAGGTTCGGGAAGGTAGGTGGTGCCCAACAGATGCACATATTCCTTTAACAAGTAGTTTTGGTTATTTAAAAATGAAATAAAAATATGTTCGCTTTTAATTTATGTGTATTATTTTCCAATGACCACTAAATAGGGCATAGATACATACTATGTTGTTTGAACCTAATTACTTAAAAAATGGAACTGTCAGATATTTCTTTTGGTCTAGGGTCCTTAATCAAAATTATTAAATCACTAAAGGCATTTGTATACCAAGAACCCAGGAACCTCTAGCCTATACTTATGTCACAGCTTTCTTCACTGTACCATTCTCCTCCCTTCCTTGCCTCCTCCTTCCCTGCCTTTCTCACTCCACAATGCTCTCCATCATAATATTTTTACCTTTACTCATAACATTATATCAATGTATTAATATATATAATATAATGTATTAGATAATCAGAGTTAAGAAGATTTTATTGGCCAAATAATAGATTGTTTTTGATAAAATACATTTTATTCAACAAAAAGGTGATAAAATGTGGACAGGTAGGACAGCCAATACCCAATCACTGACTCAACAAAAAATCAGAGGAATTGCCTTTGTCCTCAATAAACTTCCTATGGATGAAAGGACAGACATGTTACCAGAGTTACAACACTAGGCAATACCAGTCATTCACTTATTCAACAGATATTTATGGTGCCCTTACTCTGTAGTAGGCACTGTGCTAGACCTTGGGCAGGCAATGGACAAGATAGACATGGTGCCTGCCTTCATGTCGGAAGCTAATAAATAAAATAATCCTAAATGTTTTAATTATATTTAATGTGAATAAGCAGGGTGATCAGAGGGTTCTACAGATCAGGATGATCAAGGAAGGCCTTTCTGTTGAGATAATAATCACTGAGCTAAAAATTAAAAGATGAGGATGTTCTAGCCATGTAAAGAGCTGGTGCTACAGACTGAGTTTTTGTATCCCCTCAAAATTCATTTTAAAATCTATGTGATGGTATTTGGAGGTGGGGTCTTTAGTAGGTGATCAGTAAAGGTAGAGCCTTCATGAATGAGATGAGCACCCCTATAAAGGAGACCATAGCAAGCTCCCTGGCTCCTTCCCTCATGTGAAGTCATAGAGAGAAGATGGCCATCTGTGAACCAGAGAGCAGGCCCTCACCAGGTGTCTTGTGTCTTTACACCTGCTGGTGTCTTGGTCTTGGAGCAATCGGCCTCAGTACTGTAGAAGTAAATGTGCTTTGTTTATAAGCCACCCAGTCTATGGTTTCTGCTATAGCAGCCTGGATGCTGTCGGACAGCGAAGAAAAAGCAAACACAACCCCCACAACGCATGTACAAAGGAAAATGAGAGCAGAAGAGAACCTGCATATCTTCGTGTCCTCCTCCTTCATGTGGCTTTACTGGCTGTATGCTCTGTTTAGCATAGTTAAAACTCTAGGCATAGTGTTTGTAAACAGAAAGGGATCAATAAATGTTGACCTTTCCTTTTCCCTATTTCCTGCTGTATTTCCCTGCTATATATTTGTAATCTACTTTTCCCCCCCTGTTTTCTGCTTCTGGTTCTGCCTACCTCAGTTGTTTGTTTTTTTTTTCCCCTTGGATTTCCATATTTAACCACATACATACATATACCACGCATGTGTGATACCCTCCTCCACATTCTTGACAGTGTGAACTAAATAATCACTCAAAAATGGTATACAAGGGCAAATTATATAATGGGGAATGCTTAATATACACGGATTAGTTAGATACCTGATTATCTTTTTTATTATTGGAAGCTGAAAACATGGAGTATAGCACCATAATTTGGGTACAGTGATTTCAAAAGAAAAGATGACACTGAAAGTAACAGTTTCTCCTTGTTCTTAGATTGCTAAAAGTTAGGAAAAGATCTAGATAGGGCGTCCAACCTTTTGGTGTCTCTGAGCTACACTGGAAGAAGAAGCTTTGTCTTGGGCCACACGTTAAACACATTGCAACATGTAATCACACACAAAAAAACCTCATAGTATTTTAAGTAAATTTATGATTTTGTGTTGGGCTACATTAATTGCCATCCTGGGCCACATGTGTCCCACAGGCCATAGGTTGGACACTGCTGATCTAGAATCTCGATTTGAGAAAAGATATTGAAGTGGAGGTTTGAAAATGGTGGTCCAGTAGTGGAAGCTCAGTCCACTTGCTTTTGCCCCAACTAGGATTCTCAGCTGATCTTCTGACAAATAATGTGAACAATCAATGAAATCTTAGCTGATATGAAGTTTTGAGCCAAGCAGTACAGAAGACGCTTCACAACAGGTGGTAGAGAGATTCTGTAAGTCAAAGGGGAAATACCTTGTGTGCGGTGCCTGCAGCAGCAGAGAGATTGGTTAGCAATTGCAGCTTCGTGGCTCCCTCCCCTCCCAGGGCAGAGGACCCCAGTCCCAAGCAGGGGGTCCACAAACTCCTTCCAAGAGTGATGTGTGAGGATGTGTGAGGTCAGGGAGATCCAGGATACACACACACAGCAAGCAGCACGTCCATGGCTGCAGTGCCCAATGCCAACTTGGAGAGTGCCAGACAGAGAGAGACTCTTATCTGCACCTGAGTTGGGTGGAGGCAGGATGAAGACAGCCACATCCCTGAGAGACTTCTGGCTTTTTGGAGAGGGGGCATGCTCAGAAAGCCAGACAGTGACTTGGTGCTGCAGTGGGTGTGCCACAGAGAGACTTTTTAAAAGGGGAGCTAAAGTGTGCTGGGCAGGAACTCCGTGTGCAGCTGCCCTGCCAACAAAGGGACAAGATTGAAAGTGTGGTTTGCTCCCACTGAATACAGCTGGGCAGGGAGAGCAGAAAATTGCACTGCAAAAGGATTTCTGGCCCTAGCCCAGTGCAGCTAGCAAACCAGGGATTATGCAAAACAGAGAGTTTGGGACTGTGTCTACTATGAGGGCAGTGGGCTGGGAATTAGATGGGCAAGAGTTGAGTGCCTCAGATTATTATAAGAGTTCAGCCAGGCTGAATCCCCTTTCCAAACAGAATTCAAACCTCTGGGGAGGGAAGGTTGTACCCAACCCCCACCTTCTGCAGAACAGCAAGCACCACATCCAATGGGGAAGCTTGGCAGGACAGGCTCAAGAACCCCCTGCAGGGTGCATATCTGCAGGAGAAAGGCAATAGAATCTCCAAACATACTAATTTTGAACTTCTCTCAGGAAGACAAAATACACTAGTTCCTAGGGTCCTATTCCACTGAGGCCTGCAAAGTAGGGAGTTCAGAAATTGGGGCAGCAAAGGGGAATCAGAGCTCTGCCTAGCCTTGTCTCTCACACAATGCTGTCAACTGCACCAAACAGGAAAGAACTGATTTTCTTACACAGATTGGCCCTTCCTCGAAACAGACAGCTAGTTCATCAGAAATTATACATTATTGGAAACAAGCTGGGACAGACCAAGATAGGTGGCACAGGGGCAGGGGAAACACAAGCACAATTTTCCCAGAAGACTGAACAGTGCTTCCCAGGGGAGAACCAGGGCTCTCATCCCCTTGATCACAATAGAAGGTGCCTCTAGAGGCAGGTGAAGATGGCACATGTGGTGTTGCCACAAGTTGGATGATTCACACCTGGACCTTCAGCTGATACAAAGCCAGAGGCAGATCCCAAAGGAGAAGAAAGAAGGCAAATGTCAAATTCTGCTGAAATAAATTCTACTTTGTTCTTTTCCAGAGTTTGCAATATTTTTCTCTCCTGTGGTCCTTTAACATTTCTTCATTTTCTTCAACTGTATTCCAACTAACTCACCATTTTTATTTTTTATTTTTCATTCTTTTTATTTAGATTTTTACATATTTTTACCCTTATTTTTATAAGGTTAAAAAGGTTTATAAGGTTAATAAGGTTTTTGAAGGTTATTTAAAAATAACCTTCATTTTATTTTATTTTTATGTCACATTGTATGCTTCCTTTGTCTTATTCCACTTTGCCTTCTTCTTACCCTTTCTTATTTTCACTGCAAATTTTATTTACCCTCTCTCTACACCTTGTTCCTATTCCCTACTCTTACTATTTCTCCTCCTTCTATCCTCTCAAAATCATTCTTCTTTTCTTTAGTCAGCTCTCATTCTTTTTCTCTTTTTTATAATATTCTTGTTTTCTTTCCACCTTTATAAATTATGGCTTTTTGGCATGGATATTGTGGTTATTGCTCTTTTTCCTTCAGTTTGTTCATTATTTGTTCACTATTTTTTAATTTCAAATCTCATAGGTTACTCTTTCCCTGTCTTACTCCATTTTGCCTTCTTCCTTCCCTTGTTTATTTGAGTTTGGATTTTATTTTTTCCTTACTCTTAGCCTGGATTCTATTCCTTTTTCTTACTATTTCCTTCCCCTCTGTCCTCCCAAAATAATTTTTCTTTACTGTAGACATCTCATGTTATCTTTTCTCTTCCTTGTAATATTCTTATTCTCTTTCTACCTTTATTAATCTTTGCTCATAGGTCATTATTAACTTTGTTGTGATTTTTCTGTAATTTTTTTCCTATTGGTTCACAGTTTTTGTAATTTTATTTCAAATCTCATATTAGACTCTTTCCTTTTCTTCATTTTGTCATTACCCTTCCCCTTTTTACTTATGTTTTAAATTTTATTTTCTCCCTTTCTTCACCTTGTTTCTATTCCTTACTCTTATTATTTCTCCTCCCTCTTCTCTTTCAAAATCATTTTTCTCTCCTTTAGTCATTTCATATTCTTTTTTTCTATCTTATAATATTCTTAATCTCTTTCAACCTTTATTAATCTTTGTTTGCAGTTGATATTGCTGGTGTGGGTTCGGCTTTCAGGGTGGTATCAATTTGTTAACCAGCACCTGTACAACAGCATACAGGATGTAGTAGGGGTTGTGACTCCCACTCAGACAGCCAAAGGGGAGGACCCACCAATGAATGAGCCATCAACATCAAAGCTCAAATATAACAAGAGAACCCACATAAATGGAATAAAGGGCATCCCTAAGCATCCAGGTCAGGAGATTAAAGAGACTGCATCACTGAGTCCAACAGAAGGCTACCCCATGAAGACAAGCAGTCAAAGCAGAGCTATCTGAGACACAAAAACAAAATAAGAGTCACCTAAAATAGGGAGACAAAGAAATAACCCCCAACTGAAGAGAAAGGAGGAATCGTTAGAAAAATAGCTAAATGAAATTGAGGCGAGCAGCCTATCAGACACAGAGTTCAAAATGATCGTTATAAGGATGTTCAAGGAACTCAATGAGAAGTACAAGGAAGTTTATGAAAGCTACAAGCAACTTAGTGGGAACTACAGTAGCATGAAAAAGAACATAGAAACTGTGAATAAGAACCAGACATAAATGAAGAATGCAATATCTGAAATGTAGAATACACTAGAAAGAATTAAAGGCAGGCTAGATGAAGTAGAGGACTAAATCAGTGATCTAGAAGACAAAGTAGGAAAAAAATCCCAGTCAGAGTAACAAAAGAAAACAAAAAATAAAGACTCAAAAGGAATGAGGATAGTTTAAGGGAGCTTCAGGACAACATGAAACAATAATATTTGTATCATGGGAATACCAGAAGGAGAAGAAAAGGAGCCAGCAGTAGAAAATGTGTTTGAAAAAACAGTGACAGAAAAATTCCCCAACTTGGTGGAGGTAAAGTCACACAAGTTCAGGAAGCACAGAAGGTCCCAATCAAAATGAATCAGAAGGAGCCCACTCTAAGAACATAATAATTAAAATGGCAAAATTTAAAGACAAAGAGAGAATCTTAAATGCAGCAAGGGAGACACAACCAGTAACATGCTAGGGAGCTCCAATAAGGCTGTCAGCTGATTTCTCAAGAGAAACACTATAAGCCAGAAGAGATTGGCATGAAATATTCCAAGTAATGAAAAACATGGGCCTGCACCCAAGACTACTATTTCCAGCAAGGTTCCCATTTAAAATGGAAGGTGAAATAAAGAGCTTCCTAGACCAAAAGAAAGCTGAAAGAATATATTTCCACCAACACAGCATAGCAAGAGATGCTAATGGGATTGTTAGAAGGAGGAGGAGGAGGGGGAGAAAGAGAGAGAGAGAGAATAGGTTACACAGGTATGGAAAAAATGGCAATGAATAAGCACCTATCAATAATAACCTTAAATGCAAATGGATTAAGTGCCCCAATCAAAAGACATATGGTAGCTGAATGGATAAGAAGACATGACCCACATATATGCTGTCTATAAGAGATCCACCTCAGAACAAAAGACCTACACAGGCTGAAAGTTAAGGGATGGAAAAAAAAATATTCCAACCAAATGAACATGAGAAAAAAGTTCAGGTAGAAGTACTTATATCAGACAAAATAGATTTCAAAACAAAGTCCATAAAAAGAGACAAAGAAGGCCACCACATAATACTAAAAGGATTAGTTCAACAAGAAAATATAACCCTTATAAACACATATGTACCCAACATAGGAGCACCTAAATATATGAGGAAAATCTTGGAGGACTTCAAGAAAAACATCGAGAAGGAGACTTCTAGTCAAGATAGCAGTGTAGGCAGACTTGGCTCACCTCCTCCCACAAACACATCCAAATTACAACTAAAATATAGAACAACTGTCACTCAGAACCATCAGAAATTGAATTGAATGGAAATCTGACAACTACAGAATTAAAGAAGAAAGATATCAACAGCAACACAGACATTGGGGATTTTAACACCCCAATGCCAACAACAGATAGGTCTTCCAAACAAAGAATCAACAAGGATATTATGGCATTGAACAACACACTAGATCAAATGGACTTCACTGATAATATGCAGAACTTTTCATCTCAAAGAAGCAAAATATTCATTTTTTTCAAATGCACATGGAACATTTTCAAAGATAAACCACATAGAAAGCAAAATAAGCCTCAACAAGTTCAAGAAAATTGAAACCATATTAAGCATGTGCTCAGACCACAATGGATTGAAACTAGAAATTAACCTCAAGAAAAAATCCTAAACACATTCAAATACATGGAGACTGAATACCATGTTATTAAATAATGGGATCAAGGAAGACCTCATAACAATGAGATCAAGGAAGAAATCAAAAAGTTTCAGGACACAAATGAAAATGAACCGACAACAACCCAAAACCTATAGGACACAGAGAAGGCAGCCCTGAGAGGGAAGGTCATAGCACTACAGTTCTACCTAAAGAAGATAGAAAAATTTCAAATAAACAACCAAACTCTAAGGCTACAAGAGCTAGAGAAACAATAACAAACAAAGCCCAGAGCAAATAGGAGGAAGAGAACAATCAAGGTCAGAACAGAATTAAATGTCATAGACTAAAAAAAATTATTCAAAGCATCAAAAATCCAGGAGCTGGTTCTTTGAAAAGATAAAATTGACAATCCTTTAACAGATTCATCAAGAAAAAAAGACAGAGGACCCAAACAAGTAAAATCAGAAATGAAAGAGGAGAAGTTACAAATGATACCACAGAAATACAAAGGATTGTAAGAAATTAGTATGAACAACTATATGCCAAGAAATTGGACAATCTAAGCAAAATGGACAAATTTCCAGAAACATACAATCTTCCAAAACTGAACCAAGAAGAAGCACAAAGCCTGACTAGACTGATAACAACTAGTGAAATTGAAGCAGTAATAAAAAAAATCCCTGCTTACAAAAGCCCTGGACTGGATGGCTTCACAGGTGAATTTTGCTAAGCATTTCAAAAAGAACTAACTCCTACTCCTCTCAAACTATGCCCAAAAACTTAAGAAGAGGGAAGATTTCCAAACTTTTTTTGAGGACAGTATCATCCTAATTCCAAAACTGTGTAAAGACACAACAAAGAAAGAAAACTACAGGCCAATGTCTCTGATGAACACAGACACTTAAATCCTCAACAAAATATTGGCAATGCAGATTCAGCAATACATTAAAAAGATCATACACTATAATAAAGTGGGATTCATCCCAGGGATGCAAGGATGGTACAATATTTGCAAATAAATAAATGTAATACACCATATAAACAAAATGAAGGACAAAAATCACATGATCCTATCAATAGATGCCAAATAAGCATTTATAAAACCCAGCATCCATTTATGATAAAAACACTCAGAAAAGTGGGAATAGAAGGAACATTCCTCAACATAATAAAGGTAATATGTGTGAAACCTATAGCCAACATTATACTCAATGGGCAAAAACTGAAAACCTTCCCCTTAAGTTTAGAAACAGGCAAGGGTGTCCACTTTCACCATTCTTATTCAACATAGTACTGGAAGTTCTAGCCACAGCGAACAGACAAGAAATAGAAATGAAAGGCATACAACTTGGAAGGAGGAAGTAAAACTGTCATTATTTGTTGACAATATGATAGTGTACATAGAAAACCTTATAGTCTCCACCAAAAAACTACTTGACCTGATAATGAATTTGGAAAAATAGTGTGATACAGTCAATACTCAGAAATGGAAGGCATCTTTTTACACCAACAATGAAATATCAGAAACAGAAATCAGAAAAAATATCCCATTCACTATAGCAGCAGATAAATAAAGTACTTAGGATTAAATTTAACCAAGGAAGTAAAAGACCTATACTCAGGAAACTATAGAATACTGAAGAAATAAATTGAGGAAGATGCAAATGAATGGAAGCATATACTCTATTCATGGATTGGAAGAATTAACATAATTAAAATGTCTATACTATCCAAAGCAATCTATAAATTCAACAAAATCCTATTAAAATACCAATGGCATATTTCACAGATCTAGAACAAATATTTCAAAAATTTATATGAAACCAGAAAAGACCCCAAATAGCCTCAGCAATCTTCAGAAAGAAGAACAAAGTAAAAGGGATCACAATACCTGATATCAAACTATATTAAAAGGCCAGTGTCATCAAAACAGTCTGCTGTTGGCTTAAGAACAGACACATAGATCAATGGAACAGAATAGAGATCCTAGAAATGAACCCATGTCTCCATGGTCAATTATTTGACAAAGGGGGCATGAGCATACAATGAAGTAAAAATAGCCTCTTCAATAAATGGTGTTTGGAGAACTAGACTAGCACATGCAAAAAAATGAAACCAGATGACCAACTTACGACATACACCAGAATAAACTAAAAGTGGATAAAAGATTTAAATATGTCATGATACCATAAAAGTCCTAGAAACATAGGCAGTAAAATTTCAGATAACCCATGTGACAGTATTTTTCCAATATGCCTCCTAGGGCAAGTGAAATAAATGAAAAAATAAACAAATGGGACTACATCAAATTAAAAAAGATTCCACAGAGTTAAAGAAATCATCATCAAAAGAAAAAGTGAGTGGACCATATTTGCCAATGATACATTGGATAAGGATTTGATGTCCAAAATATGTAATTACCAGGGAGACAAATAATCCAATTAAAAGATGGACCAAGGACCTGAATAGACACTTCTCTAAGGAGAAGACATATTAAAAGATGCCCAACATCACTAGCCATCAGAGAGAAGCAAATTAAAACCACAATGAGACATTACCTCACACTGGTCAGAATGGCCATCATTAACAAATCAACAAAAAACAAGTGCTGGTGAGGCTGCGAAGAAAAGAGAACCCTAGTGCACTGTTGGTGAGAATGAAGACTAGTGCAGCCACTGTGGAACACAATATGGGATTTCCTCAAAAAACTAAAAATGGAACTTTCTTTTGACCCAATGATTCCTCTGCTGGAAATATACCCTAAGAATCCTGAATCAACAGTTCAAAAGTACTTGCACACCCCTATGTTCATAGGTGCTCTATTTATAATAGCCAAGTGCTAGAAACAGCCTAATTACCCGTCAGTAAATGAGTGGATCAAAAAATTGTGGTCCACTTACACAATGGAATACTATGCAACAGAAAGAAAGAAGGAACTCCTACCTTTTCTGACAGCATAGATGAAAGTGGGAAATATTGTGCTAAGTGAAACGAGCCCGTCGATGAAAGGCAAATACCATATGATCTCACCTATAAGAGGAGCCTAACGAACAAAATAGACTAATGAACAAAATATAACCAGAGTCATGGAAAAATGGAACAGACTGACAGTGACCAGGGGGAGAGGGGAGGGGATGATGGCAGAAATGAGGTGAAGGGACTAGTTAAAAAACATGTATGAATGACCCATGGACATGGACAACAGGGTGGGGATTAACTGTGGGAGCAGGGGATGGGATGGGTGGAGGGGGTCAAAGGGGAAAAATTGGGACAGCTATAATAGAGTAACAATAAAAAACAGAAAAAGTGTTGAAGTTACCAGTGAAAAGGAAGGGTGCACCAGTAATAAATATAAAGCTGAAGGTTGAGCTTCAATTTTCTCTCTACTGAGCTTGGCTACTGTAGTTAATTAAGACGCTTAGGCAATAAGAAGCCATTCTAGATTTTTAAAAAGGGCCAAATATATGCTGATGGAAGATGATTTTACTTGTGGTGGTGGGTACACAATGTAGTATACAGATAAAATGTACAGTTGAAACCTATATGATCCTATTAACCAATGCCATCTCAATGAATGTAACTAAAAATGAAGAAATAAATAAAAAACTTTAGAAAGGACAGCAAAATTAGATTTGTGCTAGAAAGATCATTAGTAAGGCCAGGAGGGAGCTGAGGACAAGGTGAGCCAAGAAGTTGACAGTTTTTACACTAATGCACGACACAGTTGAGGACCTGAAAAGGTAACAGGAGAAACAGCTGAAAATGTATAGACTTTGGTGATTGTTTGGAATGGGGAGGGAGTGGGGTAAAAGTAGGGAAAAGGAATCAGAATACCACCCAAATTTCTAGCTTAAATAAAGAAGTAGATGATAATGGTGCCAGCTGAGAACAAGATCAGGGATACAGGTGCAGAAGCAAGTGAGGGGAAGAAACATTCAATTTAGTTATGGACTTGTTAAGCTTGAAGTACTTGTGGGACAATTTTAAGATCTATTTCCTCTGCTAAGATGATTATTAAATTCATGACCAAAGTCATCTTTTCTTTACCTCACCTATTGCATCCTTGTATTAAGTAATACAAGGATGTATTTTAGAATCTCTTCAGTTGTAGTAAAATTACTCAGTTTATGAATTATCATGTTCTCACAGTTATTTTGATGTTAAACTGTGATTACATGGCATTTAAATACAAAGTATGTTTTTACTATGTACCTGCTAGGAGTTGTTTTTCTGCCTTTTTTATACTATTGCAATATCTCAGATATTAGAGAAAAGTATGTTGCTCTATTACAGCATAACTATAATATTTTGGAAAGTAGAAGTAAATAACACTGATTTTATAAGCAAAGAGAAAAAGGCAACAAAATGAATGTTTACTTAAATTTTCTTTCCTACGTATCCATGTGTGTGCCTCTCTTCTGGGCTGGCTGGAATGGAATCTTCACTGACAGATCTGCACACCATGCTTAATTTTGCTCAAGCTTTTCCCTTGCCCTGGAATGCCATCCTCTCTTTGACTTTAAAATAATCACCCAGTTATTAATATGTAGTTCAGCATCAAACTGCTTCAAGTAACTTTTTAACTGATAGGCAATTATTGCTTATCTCTCCAGTTTCTTAGAGCATTATATTCTCCATTACACAACCAACCTTATAATCGTATTTTATATATTTCCTAAGTACTTCGAATTTGTTAAGTTTACCTGGCTAGGTCCTAAATTAGTGCAGAAACTATGCACACATCTTATATTTCTTCTCTCTCCCCCACAGGGTTTAGCACAGTGCTAAACATACAGTTGGTGTTTAATCAATGCAACAAATTGATGCTCTGAAATGCAGATTTGTAAAAGAGTTTTGCCAATATAAATTTTAGAGAAGCAGTTACAGCAACTTCTAGATGTTTTCATACCAATTATGTTTCTAATGAAGATAAAAGGTGATAAACAAATTATTGGAAGAGTTGATGAGATAGTGCAGAGGTGGCATATATGTAGTTGAATTCTTTTCAGACCAAAAAAATTGATAAGGATGAATATATAACTCATTCTACAATATAGAAATGAAGCTCACATGATTAATTTGAAAAAAGCTGAATTTCTAAGTTATCTACTCTTCTATGATTGTTAACAGTAGTGTTTCCTTAGAGAGATTGCAACCAAAACACAAAAACATTAAAAAAATTTTTGTCTCTGAATCCGAATTTTACTGAGATTCACAGAATACAAAAATCTTCAGTTAGCCACTTCTAATGACTCATACAATAAAAGTTTGGTGTTGCCAAAAGGATATCACGAAAATGATATAATGCATGAACTGGCCAGGGCTAGCTGGGTGAGCAAATTACTTTTTCTGTGTGTATTGGAACTTTTGGAGCTGTATTAATGATTTTAGGCTGTGAGGGTATCATTTATCTGTGATTTATTAAATGTAACCCTCATAGTTTGAAATAGTAGAGAGACTGCATTTATACTTTGGGAAATAAAATGTACTTTTTAAGGAAAATCTATTCAGTTAAAAAAGATAACATATCACTTAGTTATTCAAAAAATCCAAACCACACTGGCAATTACCAATAACCTTGAAATACCTCCATTGTAATCTCCTTTGGGGCTACAGGCCACTTGTGTTCATATTTTTCTTTCACAGTTTGCTCCGTGTTAGCAGTTGGATTTGAATTCTCAACACGCACTCCATGGCTTGGCTTACCCACCAGATTTTGAACAGATTTTACCATATTCTTTAAATCCTCTGGGTAAGGAGTTGGATATCGTTTTAGATTTATTTCAACCTAGAAGTTTATAAAAAGAAATTTAACATAAAAATCCCTTCAGCAAGCATGTTCACAAAACTACTCCATTTTTCATGTAGTAGCATAAGCAAATGCAGTATAGTGAGTGTGGAGCCGGCTGAGAAATTGCTCTGTAGATTAGAAGACTTAGTGTTCGCCTCTCACTCTGCCTGTGGGACTTTCCACCCCTACCCACCCTTGCAGGTTAAACTCAATTTTGGGATTATATCGTATCTTTAGACCTACCCTATAATGGTTGAAATAGCAGTACATCCAACACTTAAGTGACTGGTAATCTCTGAAAAATTTCATTGTTATTAATTAGCTGCTTTGGTACTTCAGAGACTCTTCCTTTCCTTGACTTATTATTTATATCATTATTTTGATGTTAAAATATATTTGAAATGTTAATGCAGGTGATGGAGGAGACCCCAAAAGATTTACAAGTAGAGTGAGTTATCCTTTATTTAAAAAATTGGGATGTGACAGTATCTGCTACCCAAATATCAGCTCTATGTTAACTAGCATGTTACATCAAAAGGTAGGGTAGATAAATCTTATTAATATTTAAGAGAGTATGCTTCAGGGTAGCTTTAAATTTAATCTTTACCCTAATAAAGTAATGTGCTTTGTATGTAATATCTTACAATAAAGAGAAATAAAAAAAATTGTGAACATTTTCTAAGATATTCTAGGCAAACATACATTTTGGCTTAGGTCTATCCAGATAATTATTTCCATTCTTGAACTCCTTTCTGGTGTATCATATATATAAATGATTATTTTTCCCATTTAATTTAGACAGAGAAAATATGAGACATTCCATATAGAATATTCAAACATCACAGTACTTATATCATTTAAGTGGAATAGATGCAAATTGTTATTGCTGATTTGAAAGGAATGGGAGGAAAATAAGGGGCAGATTTACTTAGCCAGACTTGTTCAAAAATCATGACTTTTTGCATCTGAGTAGAACCAACTTTACAAAATGGAATGATTTATGTGATTGTGGCAAGTATGTGTCTGTGGAAAGTGTGTGGGGGAGGTTGAGGAGGAGCAGGTGGAAGACAAGCTGAAGAAGTGTGGGAATGGGAGAGAGAAAGAAAGAGGGAAGGGCACACACATACCCACCCCCACACACCCATGTAATTCATGGGATGTAAGAGGCTGTGGTGGTGGTATAGATCTGAGGATTATGAATATGAACTCAAACACTTTTGCTCATCTGCAGTTTTAGCAAATCCACCAACTTTGTCATTCTAGTGTTTCATCTTTCTTGTGGCTCATTTTCTTTCTTAAATACTGCTATTGGACTTCCCTAGATGATTTCTAATATTCCTTTCTGTACCAAAAGTATAAAATTATTTTTCCCATAAATTTTTGGAAAGCTCATGAAAAACCAGATAATTTTGCTAGTGTAAATAATGTTTAGATATAATTTAATCTTCTATACTCCCAAATAAGGATGAAATTAATAGCATATAGAAATAAAGCTACAAAAATATAACCCAAGAAAAATTTAGACTTTACAGAAAAAGTGAAAGTTGTTAAAGTATAATATAAGTATATTTAAGGGTACTTAATTTATAATGCATTCTTAAATAAAAATGAAAAGAATAATTCCATATTAGACAAGGTCCATTTGAATGCATGCATATTGGATATGCTGTTTGAATTGTAGTAGAAATGTTAATCACAAATTAAATCTATGTTTTAAATTATATTGTTGAACTTGTTTCAAAGTACCTGATATCAAAGGACTAAAAGTCAAATTCTACATTTAAAAATGTAAATTGTAGAATGGTATGACTATTATGCCAATTAAAACATATTTTAATTTTTAATTACCAGCAGAATATGAATGAAAAATATTTTCAAGTAGGTCATTAAATTAAAATTCTATGTACCTTAAAGTATCCTCAATGCTAACATTGTGCTTCCAATTAAATCAAAGGCAAGAATGTGAAGTGTTCTTTAATTGAATTAAGTACTTCACTGAATAATGTAATCTCTTTTTTTTGTAGATGCTATGTCCCATCTGACACAATTACATGACTATTTGCTAATGGCTATGGTACCAATATTTTCTGTTTATTTTATAAGCAAATTAATGTGATACTGTGGTCACATCGCCAGAATATGTTTGGGTATTTTTTCTATGTAAAAATTTTTAAATCTACAGCAAAAGAAGCTCAACCTTTGGGGCTTGTCACTTGCATGTGTTCTTTCCAAAGCCTTGTGATAAGCCCTACTTATGTGTTTACATGGTTATTTTATATTTTTGTCTTAAAGAGGCCCCTCTGAAAACTATGGAAACTTCAGGTCTCACAAAGCTTGGATTTGTTCCACCTGGACAATTCACTCCTTGCTTCCCATTTACTAGTCTCTCAGCAGAACTTACTGGACTTGGAGTCAGAAGACCTAAATAGAAGCCAGAGGTACCTAGACTAGCTATCAGTTTTCTTGTGACATCACATGGGAATGATGATCTCTCTCCCACATACTTGTGTTAATGGAGAGCTAAAATGAGATAATATATGTGATAGTCCTTTGAAAATTTATGGATTGTAGGCAGAGATTAGATACTATTTCTAATATCATATTCTACTTATATAGTTTAAAACCTGGATTCCTTTAGCACTCTAGATTCTACTATACATGTCTAACCACAATACCTATAACTGTCTAAATTCTTCAGATTGTATACAGCAACAACTATGATTTCTTCAGTATTTGCCATGTATCAGGCACCATGCAAAATGTTTTATAGGGGTATTTATTTTAGTATTAGTTATTTATATAATAATACTTATTCATTATTTACCACATAACTTTAAATGATTAATGACTACTAATATTAATTAATAATTTATGATTATAATGAAATCTCATGGCCCATTAAAGCGTGTTTCCATTTTATGGGGTAAAAATAACTCAGGGACTCAGACAGTATAAGTTACGCACCCAAGGTCACATAGCTAATAGGCGGCAATGCCCAAATTCAAACTCAGCTCTTTGACTCCAAAGTTTATGCTATGTTAAGTGTTACTTGGCTCAGAGCTATTCTCTGTGATAGGTACAGGACATATTTGTACCGTCTTGTGAAAGAAACACCATAAGTCTAAAATGTGAATTTTATTGAGTTAGATGAGATGATTTCAATTTTTTGTAACAATTAAATGATGTTAATAACTCACTAATGCCCAAATATAAAATCAGTTTCTATATATTTGTGTATATATAGGCTAAAAATATTACCTTATTCTAATATGGGATAAAATCTATAAAAATTCATTTATTATACATGTAGTTGGGAAAAATCTGTCAATCATGTTCTTACCAAATGTTGTATATATCACTCACCATAAAGTATTTGCTCATTTCACATAAACATTTTATTAAAATATAAGATATTTACTGAAATGCTATTCATTTTAATTTTGGGAAATAGAAATGTTTCACAGTATTCTCTATATCTCAGATCTAAACAAAGTGCAGTAAATGCAAATAGCAGCTGCAAGATGTTGGAGACTCCCCAAAATTTAGCAATGAAGAAAGAATTAGTACTCATAATTAGGGCATTTAGAAGTGATATTTTGAATATTCAGAGCTGTGGTTTTCTTATGTAATGATTAAATTTTAATTTGATTTGGTTGTAAATTCCAGTAAGAGAAATAATAGTTAATGCTTTGATTATTGGTTGTTAAATACTTATTTTAGAAATTAAATGGAGCATTTTACATACAGAGGAAATGTACAGCAGTTTTTGTTAGGAAAACACATTCTCAGCTTGCCTTATATTATAGAAAGAATATAAGACAGAATAAGAATCTAGTCCATTACATGTGGATGACAAAGTTTACAAAAAAAAACTGTGTTTTTTTCACATCCCTTTAAGACTTGTTTTTCTGCCTTAAACTCTTACAAACCCAACCCATGGAGGTAAAGAAACCCTATTTGCCACAACTCCCAAACCAATCTTCTCTTACAGGAATTCTCATCTGTGCCTTTAAATTAAACAGAAATTGATACTTTTCGACAGATGTCATCTTTGTGCTTAAAGTTTACTCTCAGCAAATCTCAATTCAAATCCCATGCTATTTTAAGAATCAAGTTTAGTTATTTAATCTTCCCCAGAATTAATATTTTTAAAAAATGTGTGCATGTGTGGGGTAATTTAGAATTTATCAATAGTGTCATCAACATTCTGCTTGACTATTGGTATTCCCACACTTTAAATTAAAAAAATATTAAAAAAAACAACAATGAAGCACCCAATTTAAAAACCATGACAGATATCCCACCATTAGGCACTTCATTATGAAGTTCCCTCCCCTCTGACTCAGGTGTTCCCATCCCATTGCCAATGTCAGTGAACAAAAATTAAATTGGGATCGAACACTGGCAATTGGTAAGTTTCTGTGACCGACATTTCTTATCCCAAATCATGCAGAACATACCCCATTAACCACTGTGCCAAGGGTGCTTCTACATGGGAGATTCTTCTACCCCAACACCTAGGCCTACCTGTCTGCCACTTAGAGAGGGAAGAGTGGTGGATTGTGCTGCAACTGGCAATGGAGTGCACATGCTCCTTTCCTGCTGGAGGCCACTTATACAACCCCATGCCAGCTGTGGGTCATTCTGGGGGACGGGCATATCTTGGATCTGCTGATCACACCTGGCCCATGGTGTGCAGCAATCGCCAGACAGTCTGGCAGGTTGCAGAGTAATCCCACGCTGGCCCCTTTCCCAGGGGGCTTGGCAGGAGTGATCCTGTGGGAGAAGGAATCTCCATTTTCTGGGAGAAAGAGGAGCACTGTAGCAACACTTTCACTTTATCATTTTTCTACTCTTGATTTTTTTTCACTCTGGGTAATGCATTTAAAACAACCATCAGAAAATTAGTTTTAACTCTATGTAATAAAACAGTACCAATATCATATGAAGCTAAAGTGTCACAATTTCTTCACACAATGCAGCATTCCTACTACATTATACACACTATAAGTAGGGCATTACACTGTACTCTATTTGGAAGTTGATGGCATAGGTCACTGGTTCTTTTTTAAGTTTTGGGAAAATTAAAGCTAAAGTTCTGCTATATATAAAGTATGTATAATGAACCAGAAAAGTGTGATTAATTCAGTTTAAGATTTCAGTATATTCCACTCATCATATTTCCATGATGATTTATTTAGAAGTTTGTTTGTATTCTAATTTTTCCAATAGCCTATGGCATTGGAAATATTCAGATCAGTTGAAGCCAAATAGTTTGAGATTTGGGAAACACATATGGCTTAACCACAATATAAATGAACAAAATATAAATAAACATAGGGAAAAATATACTCTAAAGTATAATGAACCTACTGTGATTATAAACAAATTTGGTCATGTAACACACAAACAGGGCTTCTAAATAATTGTTTGTATTTACTATATTTTATGTTTTTATTAACACATATATGAGTATATTAAATACACTCTTTTCCATTGGGTCCTTTGACTATAGATTTTTAGGAAAAAGTATGTAGTCTTTGACATTTAATGAAGTAAAACAATGAATCAAAGGTCTTGTACAGAATGCATCATTCATTAATGCATCTAACATATGGATCTAACATATGAAATCCTTAAAAAAATGTTCTAAAGGTTTTTGTTTATTTTTAGTTTAGCGTTTTTTCTAGGAATTCACAATAAAAATGTCTCTCATTATTAGATAGCACTAATCAGCCATCCAGAAACAATTTTAACCCAATTTTTAAAGCAAAATTATCATCTTGAATTGGGAATCCATTTTGGGCTCTCTACAATGATATAGATATGCATTATCAATTACTTACTGCCTAATTCTAGTAAGGTTCTAACGTATGTTGGCTTAAGAAAGAAGTTTGGAAAATGTGGGACTAGAGGACAGAAAAGAATGCATCATACAATCTAGGTTTATTAAGAGAATGCATATACAATTATTTAGGAAATTAATTACTAAGAGTGAGAACTGTTAGTACCCAGGATGAAAAAAGTACACAAATAATACCATCAAAATTAATAAGAGATTCAAAACACTGCTATAATGATAACATGAAGATCTGATATTGATAAAATCCAAATGAATCCTAATATTTTCAAATTTTAATAATAAAAATATAGCTTTTAAAATTCAGCCTTGTTACTTGTCATTAGTTCCAATAAAGGATTTTTTAAAAGAATGCTTTGGAGTTAAACAATTAAAATTATTTTCCCTAAGGAAAATTACATGCTATTAGCCCTCACCTCCTTTAAAACTTGTCCTCACACTTAAGAAAACTCATAAATTCTTTTCAAATATCCCAGGAACATAGAATCTTTCAGAGATTTTAATGCCAATGTAATATATTAATCCATTGGCTCTTCAATAAAATGTATAATTTTGGCCTCATACAGTCTGCATGCTGCTTTGCTCAGCGATGAAAAGAAAAGCCTTTCAGTATTTCAAAAGATATATAAGATGCTTAGGTAAAGCCCATCGCTCAGATTTGTTTGCTTTTTTCCCTGGCTTTTCCTCATCTTGAATTCTTTCACGTTATTCTGTAAAATGGGGTGGCCTGTCAAAAGTGCTCAGTCAGAACTGGGGCATTAGTCTCATTCTCAAGCACAGCAATGCTCCCACAATTACCATCCCGCTATACGTGAAACGTGGTCTACCATGAGACTTAAAGATATATCTGACCTTCAAGCAGAGGTCACTCAGTTTGTCCCAAAGTCTATCTGAATAATAACACTGAACAAGCAAAAATAATGAGAAGAAAGAAAAAACAAAAATTAAAAGGTCACCTTAACTTTCCCAGCATTATCGTCATCTTCCTTTTTATCTTCAAATTCAAAGGCAACAGTCATGCGCTGTTGTCTCTGTTCTTCCCACAGTGTAGGGTTAAAGCTGTCACTGTCTGACTGGAAATCTAGAGTTAGAGTCCAAAGTATTATTGCTTTATTTATTTATTTTTTTACATAAAGTGTTAACAGAAGTTAGTACACTTGGCAAACAGTGGTGGTAGGTACTGCAAACAAATACAAACATTTTTAAAAAGGGAAACATAAAGAAAAAATAAGGAAATAAACAGAGAAAGGAAGAAAGAATGAAGAAAAGGAAGAAAGAGGGAATGAAATTCCCCTGACGTTTGTTACATGGTCTTTTAACATCTTAACACAAATTCAGCTTTGCTAAGTGTACATTAATTATGTATAGAGATTGGGAAATTTTCCAGTGCAAAGAATGAGCTCTTCATAGGCCAGAAATAATAGAGAGCTGGATTAAACATTTTAAAGTATTGTCTCTTTTAATCTTCACAATAGCATAATCGTGGTACTAGTATCTCCATCAATTTACTAACAAGGAAACTATGGCTGAGTTTTAAGACTTGCTCAGTCAGGCATCTTCTTTGCAGCCAGTGCAGAATTCCATTCCATATCTGTGTAATTACGAGCCCGTATTTGTAACTACCAACCTCTGCAGCATTTTATAGAAGCTACTATGCAACAATGGTTTTACAAATTGTCTAAGATCACACCCTTTCGTGTGTGTGCACCCACATGTGTATTGGGGGTGGGAATAATAAAAGACATTTCATTTTTAGGGTTAACAGATGTGGAAAATTTAGTTTTTAACATGAAGGTCTCAGTCTAAATATCTCAAATTAACAGTGAAAATAAATGGCTTATAAATCTTTACATCAAAATGTTGGCTAATGATAATATTTTGTCTTTTGTTGCAAGGGATTTCGAAAATTCCTTTAATACGTATCTGCCTTAAAAACCAGAGGGTTGAGCTGATTATAGGTCAAGAAACTTTTTTAATACCAACTCTTCTTTGCAAAGGAAACCAAACCAAAACAAAGCTAATTCCTTATCATCGCTTTACCTAACTATATTTACCTCACTCCTTGGAACAAGTTAGAGATTTAATCTGTGAAACTGGGCTTCAGAAATAACCAATAAATATAAAGCATTTTCATTTTTTCTATACCTTTTTGAAAAGAAGTATTTTGATAATCTAGGGATATTAAAATATAAATATAAGTAAAAATAGATGAATAAAACAATTCTCATGTGAGAGTTTTCTTGTACCTTATGTACCTACAATGACTTTTCTTTCATAGATTCAAAATATCAATTTTATTGAAGTCTGAAAAATGCATATAAAAACAACTCTTCCCTTCTCCTACTTCTGTAAGTCCAATTTGAATAAAAATACCCTAAAATATCCCAAAATGATTCATTTACATTTATAAATCAAAGACTAAAGATATTTATTATGGTTATCCATGAAAATAAAAAAATACATATGCAAATCATTTCCTTTAAAAGTTGGTGACAGTAAAGTGGATTGGGTGGATTTAATTCATGGGTGGATTAAGGTGAGTTTACTCTTCTAAGAATTACTGTGACTGTGAGACTAGAAAATGTGCATGAAAGCTTCTGCTGAGTTCCAAATAGTAAAGGACTACCTCCTTTCAGCATTTTATGAATAATGTGATCATATGATAGAAGATTTAATTATTGAAAAAGGTTTAGTTTTTTCAAAAAGTATTCTTATAGTTGCTAATGTTTAGGGGAAACTCAACTTGAAAAAGAAAGTTGTGTCATTATTTGCAAGTCATCTTATTATGGTTGACTCTTAACATGAAATAATTTGAGGCCTGGGATCAATGGACTAAATGTTTAAATTTCACTCATGAAATTAGTGAACACTTGGAACACTCCTTTGGATCTAACTCTTTTTAGCTCATTTCAATGAGCTGAGGACCACCTTTGCTTATCTAGTCTTCTATCTTGTAATCCTCCAGGAGAAGAAGTTGATCCTAAAAGTCAATGTTCTTAACATAAAGAGGAAGAGTTATGTTTTTGGAATCTTATTTAGAATATTGTAGGGTGAAACTAAGATTCATACTTATAGTTAACCTCTAAATGATTCATGTCTGTCTGGTAATTACCTTTATAGCTTTGCCCATGTGTCAGTGTCCCTGGTCAGAGATCAGCACAAAATGAATCTCTTTTTCCACAGTTATAGATGTAGAGGAGAAATTTCTACTGACAGCTTACCTTCATCACCACGAGGTTGCTGGGGAAACATGTAGTTTGTCAACACTCTTTGCTTTGTTTCTGGATGCGCTTCAGTTTGTAAAGGGATAAGGGCTTTGGACTGGAAGCAAGCAAACAAACAAACAAGCAAACACAAACAAAAAAACAAACCCCATAAGTTAGATCAATAAGCTAGAAAATATGAAGAATATTTGTTTTATGTATGATAACAGTCAATAGTCTGGACTCACCAAGCTGAATGAAAATTTAAAAGAAGAGCAAGGAAAAAAAGTAATGAAATTAGGAAGTATAACATGAAGTAAGATTATTACTATAGAATATTTTCAAATTGTAAGGTCTTCATAATGAAATTTTCTTTTTCTCTAGCATACTCTTTTACAAAATTATTTATCAACACTGAACAATATCAGTTTTAACCCTGAAGAGACCTTTAAAGATGTGTTAAATTATTTCAACTAAGTAAGGTTTTGGTATGGTTCTGTATGCCCATTCATTTTCACAAGGTGTTACCCAAATACAAGAAATTAAGTTTGCTATCAACTTTATGCTACGCAAAAAGTGAAATAAGTCAGGCAGTACAAAACAAATACCATATGGTGTCACTTATAAGAGGAACCTAATGAACAGAACAAACAAATGAGCAAAATAGAACAAGAGGCATGGAAACAAGGAACAGACTGACAGGGACCAGAGGGCAGTGGGTGGGGGATAAGGGTGGAAAGGAGTGACTAGTCAAGGTACATGCATGAACGACCCATGGACATGGACAACAGGGTGGGGATTGACTGTGGGAGCGGGACTGCGCGGGGCAGTGGGGAGCAACGTGTGGAAAATGGGACAAATGTAATAGAACAACAATAAAATATTCAATAAAAGGTAAAAAAATCATCTATGAATTTAATTAGGTTAAAGCACAAGCATTTATATTTAAGGGCTATTTTTGTAATCAAAGACAGGGTCCACATACAGATAAGCAACTGTACTTGTATCTGCAATATCACAGTATATTTACCTGTGGATGGTAATATTTCATTCTCTATTAGTTAATTTGATTTCAAAAATACAATTGTGAAAAGATTTTTAGAACTCTGATATTATATACTATATATATGGAAATATATCTGAGATGATTATTTCATGGAGTGTTTTAAAAATTGGCTTATTTCATGACATTTATTAATAGGAATGAAACACAAAGGAACTTGGGATACTGATTTGTCTCATAAAATTGAGTCAGAAACACATTAAATCACTGTTCTAAATAAAACTTAAGTGATTTAGTCACTGTTCTGTTTATTCTTCCACAAGAATAATAAGTCATGACATTAGGGAATTTTTTTCCAAAGGCAAGACTAAATAGACTGTTGCATTAGCATAATTCACATTAATTCCAGAAATGCTTTATTTATAATGATATACTGATGCCTTATAAAATCTAACATTCACTGATAAGATATGAATTTGAGTGACCATCTAATTTTTTACTTGATAGATAGAAGCAAGTGCTGTAGTAACTGTAGCAATACAAGCATTATTCTTACACTTACATTTTACACCTTGCAGAGGTTTATTTTAAATTTTTACAATAGTAGCCCATTATCTGGAAATCTGAACATTGTTGCTTTCATGCTAAGGAAATAATGGTGAAAAACCAAATTCAACATGATTTGTTTTCATTTGGCTATTTATATTTTGGAATAGGTGTTTAAAAATTTTAGGATTACAAGCAAAGGGTAAGAGAGAACTAACAATTACAAAAATCGTCTATCATCAGTTCTGGTGGCAATGCAGATGTCTTCAGCTGTTTCTTGTTACTTTCCAGTTCATAAAATTACTTACTAATACTCAATTACTGATTCAATTACAATCTAATTTCATCCGAAAAGAAATAATATCAGAACATTTCTACAGAATACACTCATGATAGCTACAAAAGATACTTCAAACTTGCAAATTTCTTGAATAAAGTTTTAGGATTAAGTTAATTATAATTAAAAATATGAGAAGAATGGAACATGAAGGATAATAATTCCCTCTTGTGGGGATTGTGGTGATAACTTTTTATTCTTTACCTTCAGAAGTATAATTAAAGTGTGCTCTCTAAGGACATATATGTACTAACTAGAGCTAAAAATTCATAAAAATGATCACTTTGTCTATTAGATCTCTGAGAATGAAGTAGATGCTAAATTGAAGCATTTAAAGAGGTTGAGAATCATAGTTCTGTTTTGTATGAAACAATAAAATACATATTTAAATCACTACCTTTACAAAAATCTCTCCTCCATGGGATAAAAGACCTATATTATATACCAATTATCAGGTATCTATGGTTTAAAAAGTTAGTAATTCAAAGTTTCAATTATAGTTCATCTTAATAAACAAAATAAATCAGGTAATAAAAGTTGTTACCTGATTGTCAGAAAGCCACAAAGCTGCAAGCTCCTTAAGTTTGGTAAATGAGAATGGTAAATTCTTCAATCTGCAAAAACAAGAGAATTCTAAAATAGCATGGGTAAAGACGGAGAGACCTCTGTGGCTCACCATGAAACCCCCCCTCCAGGTGAAAACAATGGTTCCATCAGGGGACTGTGATTGAATCCTGTGGGACTCGATCTTCCTATGATAGCTCCATGACCTATTTCTAATCTTACCCATGTGACTATGGTTAGAAAATTTTGAGAGATGTCTTGCTGAATATCAGGCACCACATTCAGTGAATTTCCCTTATTTTCCTGTCTAGAAACCCAGTCAAAACAGGAAACAAGGTTGGTTTGACATGACTTACTCTTGTTGCACCAAGCTATGAAGCTTCCTTTTAATCCTGATGAAAATAAAATCATAATCCATTTCATAAAAAGTTTTATTCTTTTACATGGGAATACTACTGAGCTACTGAGTGAATGGTTTTTGAAATTAACATTATTTTTTTTCTTAAACCAACATACAAATGAGAACTCCCACATTTAACTTTCAGAATCTTAACATTCTTCATGATTCCATAAAAACTAATTTTGGCAGTTGTGTTGCAAAGTGTCTCAGTTTATCGTATTATCAATCTGACTGAAACTCATTAAAACAAATAGTTCAAGCATTCTATTCAATACTCACTTCTTAGCAGTTACTTTCAGTCAATATATTTTTTATCCTTTCCTACTTGTGGAAAATTGTGGTGAAAACAAAGATGAACTGCAGTTTTGAATTTTCTTTTTACCCATCCACCTATATAACATTTTTGTCATGTTTTCTTTCTTTCTTTCTTTCTTTCTTTCTTTCTTTCTTTCTTTCTTTCTTTCTTTCTTTCTTTC